>DWDT01005808.1:0-10149 GCA_018245595.1 Microceris scylla
ACATATCCAGACTCCGAACCACTACTACAAAATCTAAATTAGAAAATTTTTGTAGTGTTCGACCCGGGAATCGAACCTGGGACCTCCCGATCGGCAGTCGCACCTGCAACCAACACGACCAACGAGGCATTCATTTTCCTCCTCAAAATTAATAAATCCTGAGTTACAGATCTTATAATTACACATAAATAGAATGCCTATTTTCTACTAATACATCTCAAGGGCTTACATCAGACGGTTTTTCTAATTACTCATAATATTTATTTGATTATGATAATTGATATATTTGCACGTATATATACATTCTTCGTCGAATATGCTTCGAACTAAGTATGACAAATTTATTTTTGATTTGTCGATATTGTCTTATGTTTAGAAATAATTATCTTTATATGCTTTTTATATAATTGTCTTCATCTGGAGAAAATGATATGCGTAGATAACAAACGTCAGGCCTGTACGGATACACATTTAACATTCGGTGCTTTCTGCCTATTTCATCAGGGATGTAGCGTGACGGTATAAGATATAAATAATTACTTTGATCTAAGTGTTCCTGTTAGCATTTATAAATTTTTTTGGTTATATTTTTATTTTAATCTGAAAGATTACAAATATACCATAAAGAAGGTAAATACATACATGAGCGCCTACAAACACTTATAGTTATAGGATGTCAGTAACAACAAGTATTATTGCCATTATTTAATTAAAAGGCGTTTCGAATACTAATGCTTAAGATATGCAACACTTATTTTTGTATCGTCATTATAAGCCCCTTATCCCCTTATTATATGTTGACACATATCAGAACTGTTGGCAGATGACAGCTTAAAATCATAACAGGATCATGGAAAAATATCTTTTTCTCGTTTCGTCTCTTTGTCTCGCTTTTCAACGTGGGACTTCTACCGTGGTCAGACATGGAAGTCGCTATTTATGTTACGAGTTTTACTACCTACAAACATCCTTAAACCTTTCCAAGTAGCTGAAAAGAATTACTCTTAAATACTGTTGGCCAATTGTGGATACATACATACTTAGTTTCCGAGTCTCCACAACTGAGCCGTCATAATAATAACAATAATATACATTTATTGCCATTTACAATAGGTAACACAAAAATATAACACAGTAACACGTCGTGGGCAACAGGAGGCAACTCAGCCGATGCTAACTCGGGCTTGGTATCCCGAGTAGTACTGATTTTCAGATGCCCCCTTCATCCCTCTGGTTTTATGCGGGATTCTATTTTATGTTTATGTTTATGCCGCCAACCGTATTCCTTGTATTTCTGATTAAATACTTGGACAGATTTACATTCGTGTGTATGTGCGTGTATGTGCGTGTATGTGTGTGTGTGTGTGTGTGCGTGAGTGCGTGTGCGTGCGTGCATGCGTGTGCGTGCGTGTACGTGAGTTTGTACGTGCGCGACAGTTTAAGTCCAATGTAAGACATATACTTCCTGGTGACGGGTTTGTGCCCACAACCGCCACGCTGGGTATACAATGGAATACTAGTACTGTACTGTTTGCTCTTTGTTAGATTCTATTAAGTGTTAGATTTCATGAGCAGTGGTAACTAACTAATCGACCCATTTATCATTCCAGTGTTGGAATATGGGTCTCCTCTCACATTGAGAGTGTTAAGGCCGTAGTCTGCCACGCTGGCCAAGTGCGGGATAGGAGACTTCACACACGATTTCAGACACTCACTTAGATTTTTTGTATTTATATACATATATAACAGACACTCTTCTTCAGACACTCGCTTAGATTTTTTTGTATATATATATATATATATATATATATATATGTACATATAATATAAATTCTAAGACGTGCAAGTTTCTTCATGATGTTTTCCTTCACCGTTACCAAGTGATATTTAAACTTAAAACGCACTTTTGTAAAGAAGTGCGTGCCAAGGATTTGAACCCAGCAGTCCCAGAGTGAGAGGCTGAATTCTTAACCATTAGGCTATCCCTGCTGTACCTACTATGCTACTAACTAATGCGTTTATGTAACTAATGTGTTATTCGACAGTTTTACGAGAATGCGGGTTTCTTTTTCAAAATGTAAACCTGGCATACAAGCGGATAGTCCCCCTGATTGTAAGTGGTCACCCACACCTGTGTTCATAAGCTGTCCGGTTACCATACTATGGGGTGTACTCAAACTGGTATCTAACGGCTATGAGGTAGATGGCCTAAGAAAATAATAATTACTGGTAATTGATGATTACGAGTGCGTCCTACGGGTCATGACCTACGGAGCCGAGACGTGGACACTGACGATGCGACTGGTCCACCAATGGTCGCTCAGCGAGCTATGGAAAGGGCTGTGCTCGGCGTCTCTCTGAAGGATCGCATAAAAAATTAGACGAACCGACAGAGAACCAAAGTTATCGACGTAGCCCAAAGGATTAGCAAGCTGAAGTGGCAGTGGCAGTGGGCTGGTCACATCTGTAGCAGATGTAGCCGCTGGAGCTGACGTATACTGCAGTGGAGACCGCGACTTGGCAAACGTAGCGAAGGACGTCCTCCGACTCGGTGGAGTGACGATATACGCCAAGGGGCTGGCAGTGGTTGGATGCGAAGAGCTGAAGATCGAGCTCAGCGGCGTGCCATTAGAAAGGCCTATGTCCAGCAGAGGACGGTAATGTAGACTGATCCAGTAGACTGATGATGATGATTAAAAATAATTCAAATTTCTTCAAATTTTGTTTAAATTTTTATTTTTTTAAGAGTGCAAGAGATATGTTTGAAGCTTATTATAATCATTATCTTTTTCCTAAATAGGGGGTTTTCCTATAAACTCTGGTCGGCGCACAGGACACTCGTGTGAATTATACATCGCTTATACTTTATATCTTTAGTTTTATTAGTCGACATGTTTAGCACTCCGTAATCTCTGCCTAGCCCCTAAATGATCAGTCGTGATGATATGATAATAACAGTTGGCCATTACAAAGTCTGTTTAAATACGAATAATATAATTAATAACATACAAAAAATTACAAAGTCTGTTTCACAAACTGTACATACATTTTATATAGTACCTATAATATAATAATAAGTTATTTATTTAAAAAAAATCTCTTGTGATAACAATAGATTTAACCATACAGGTATAAAATATAAAATGTACGGCCTTTACTAATCACTAAGGATCAAATATCATTGAATAGAAATCGGCACCAAAGATTATAAAAAGGTTCTTAGACTCAGAGGTAGTTAAGTATTGTTTGATTTGTACAAAAAAACTTATTTTGTGATAAGAATAAAAGAAAATTTTCATGCACTTGTCAAAAAAATAAGACCAAATGCTTTTGACTGTTCACTTACAATTGTTTAAAATATTAATTTTCGTGCCGTGAAGCGAATACCTTAACAGAACGCTTCTAAATCTTAAATTAAACCTTATAGTATTGTCCAATTAGCTATTTAAGACAGTATTATAATAGTTATTCTCCCCTTGCGAGCGCCATCTGTGGGCATCCCGAGCAGCCACTTAGTAGGTTAAGGTTACCGGGACCTGGCAACGTAGCTACCTAGCAACCTACCTACCTGGCAACGGACCTAAACTTGACCTGCACTCGAATCCACCTTGCCCTATTTCCTGTGACCTGACATTGACACAGCGCTGGTGCAAAATCAGTCCGGGTGTCCTAAAACACAATGTAGTATTACACATTTTATAATTAATTAATTAAAATTTTACAAACATACATATTTTATTTTTAATTAATTTAATTTATTATTACTTCGCAGATTGTTATATTAATAGAAAAAATTCGTGCTCAGAGTACATAGCAGCACAGAGGTATTAAGGCGTAATTTTGAGAAAATATCAAATGTAGATAATAAAAAAACATTTGTGCATGCTCAAATATCAAACTCACAGCCACCACGGGTATCGCAGAAAGGAACGTACGCTGTAACTCTTATCACAAATTTTGTTTCTTTAGAAAATATACAATTGGTGGTAAAACGTACCACGTCTTACGTTATAATCGCATTAAATAATTAATTTTGCGTTTTATACATTCTACAACGATGTTTCAAGATATAAAAATTGCATGCGAAGTCAGCTGGCAACTTCGACAGAGAGTTCTTGCAGAATAACATTAAGTATGTAACAACTGTGAGCGGTGTAGGCCAGCGCGCCCTACCTTTACTTTATCATTAACTCCATCCCTATACATGTCTTAAGTGCACACTTATTTGGAAATCTTCGTGTACCTATGTGTGCTGGCTACACTGTTAACCGTACCAGCGCAAGCCAAAGCGGATTTTTAGTTTGACAATCATTATACAGATTTGCGTCTGATACTAACAGTAACAGAGAAGATACTATATTAATTTGAATTGTATATAAAAAGTTATATACTGATTCCATAAGGTGTTACCTGGCAAAAGCGGAAGCGCGCGGGTGTTCCGCCGGCGCAGCGCGCGGCGTGGGCGGCCAAGAACGTTCAGGAGCGCTGAAAGAGCACGCGTGGGTTGCGAAAAATCATTACTCGTTGTCTATCACGGATGTCTTACGCATAACATATCAATTTATTTGTTTCATGTCAGTTATTTGGAGGTGTTATTGATATTGCCACAGGGTTTGTTGTATCTCTCTATATCCTCGGCATCACCCTGGATTGACTGGTAAAGAATGCCATAAGGCAATAAAGCCGTTCTTTGTTTTCGTGCTTTCGGTGAAGAGTATGGACTAAATAAAAAATATATACCCAGAACTTAAATTATGCTATGTGTAATATGGTCTGTGAAACAATATTACATGCATCTTTGTGTTATTGAATACCATGTATGTACCATGGTAACTAAATAGCTTCATGCGAAATTACTTAAAAATGCTTGTATTTCGCTCAAAATAAGCTCTAAATTACATATAATAAGCACCTGCAACACTTGGGAATAATTTTGTTTGAAGTGATTGAAAAATCAATGGCACGTAATTAGTCAAAAAACAGCTTTTAAGTCAAAAAAGGTTGTCTTTCAAAAACACCCGGTACTAATTAAATAGATATGTACGAGTATAAATACAATATATCTTTAATGTTTAATCATAGCGCATCGGTGTATTTGCAAAGTTCAAGGTCACTGCGGCAAGCTTCGGTGCAGTATCGATTCCGGGAAGCTCTATATATATAAAACTATATCTCTATCATTATCATCGTCATCGTCAGCCTCTAGATTTCCACTGCTGGACATAGACCTCCCCTAATCGGCGCCACTCCTTCAGGTCCTGGGTCTTAACCTTAATAAAATAAAACTTTATTTTAGGCTTTGACACTACGTTATTTACATTCTTATTTACGGTACATCCTTGTTATCCTAATATGTTTTAATTATTCGCTTATACAATATTTTACTGAAGTATTTATTATAATAAATAAAAATCATATTAACAATAATACTGTTGTTCTATTAGTTACTTCTAATACCTAAAATTTTATACTGTACGTTGAAAAACAAAACAAAAATCTCATGAATCTCACATTAATATGGTAATACAGGTACGAACTGCTGAGATATTTTCGGGATGGTATTAGTATTAACATGAATATATTATGTGCTTTATGAAGGTACTATGGTATTATATATTTCGTATTAATTATATGTATAAATAATAATAAGTAATAATTTATTATTATTTATACGTATAGTTATTTTGAAATTATTTAGAATAAACATAATAATATTATATTTCTATAATATTTCCATAATAATATAATATTTCCCTAAAACTTATTTTGAATACTCTTGAAGTCGCAAGTGTACACAGCCGCCCGCCCACACAAGTGGCGCTGCGCATGCTCGAGGTCCGGTAGTGTGAGTTAAGCCTAAGCGCGTGCCACCCTCCCCATCCCCTAACGGATGTACACCTTAGTACGCTCGGCTCTACCTGCGTCAACACTGGCCTCGAACACTGCGCAGTTTGATGCAATGCGTAACGCTACAAGTACCTTTCTAAAATTATCTCTGATATGAGCAAAGGTCCAGGAAATCGAATTACATTTTCAATAATGTAATAATTGTAAAAAAGTTATAAGAATCGTGTTATAAATATTTTACTCATTTTACAGTAATTATTATGTTGCAATTGCATTAAGCCGGACGCCGATGAGGATCAACCGACAATTGAATAAGATTTATGACTTCGCGATGTGTAACTAATATTGTAAAGCGTGAAAATAATAATTTCTTATAAACGTTAATCAAACAAATGAGGATTTTATTTTACAACTTCACACAAAACATAATGCAACCAGTTTTACACTTAATACCAAATATTTGTTTAGTACAATAGTATTTTTTTATTATTTCTAGAGGCCAGAAACTTGTACAATGAGCACATCTTAGTAAATCTTCCTATGCACAATTCTACACAAAGCATTATACTTAGGAATATGACACAAGTTACCAAAAAGTCGGCCAAATCTTCAATCACTGTTTTCTTTGTTTGCTTACCACCAGAAACGCCATCTAGCGACGAGGTGACAAAACAATGATGGGGATACTAGTGTCCCCTACAAAAATTTTATTAACGAAACTTGAGTTAAATTCAGAAGGTTTTATATACTAAATAAACTATTACGTAATATTTGAAAGGTTCCTTAAATCACAGTATTTACGTATGCGAAATGACGTAGAGAAATAAGCTAGATTTGTCCTGGAAAATAATTTATGAAAATTAGTACTTCGTCTGGAAATACCCTAATAGTAGAATTTGTAAGTATTATCAATAATGTTGAATACAATTGTAACAATATCATTATTTTCCAGAATGGGCTTAAATATAAGCATTTCTCTTATTTCTCTAAGAATTTAACTCACGTTGAACACAAATATCTGAATTATTGTGTCTAACTTTTTACCCGTAAATTTTGGGAAACGATTTCTGGCAGCACCGATGTTGTGACGCACATACATTGTTTGCGTAACCTAGGCCATGAAAACGGGGGGGATGACAGTAACATCGAACTATAATGCGAGTGCTAAAGAAAATACGTTTGGATATGACAATTTCTTTTAAATGTTTGGAATAAATATAACGTATTCAGTATTATATATTAACTAAGTTAAGAATTTTTGACTGCCTCGCTGGTTGATTGGTTGCAAGCGCGACTGCCGATCGGGAAGTCCTTTTTCTCCATTGAATTAAAATAAGGGGAACAATTTAATTTTTGAATCATAAAAATTTGTTTGTTTGGGACATATAAAGGTTTTCACCGAATTCCGAAAAAAATGGTTTTTCTTGGAAGATAAAAAAAGCAAAAACTCGGTTATTTGAATTTTATGCACAAATTTTGAGGTTATGTGAAAAAATTGTGAATACAAAAGTTGTTGATCTCTTTATTACCTATAACTTTGCTATGTAACTTTTTTTAAAATTGCAATAAACCTGTTTTTACCATTAAAAACTCACCCCCATCCTCTACCCGACCTCAAATCGCTCGTAAATTTCATTTCCTTTTATTTTTGGTATATTTTCTTCCTTTTCCAATCAGTTCCAATCAATCCCGTTCCTGTTCCATCCATTTTTAAAGGCTTCGGCTTTGGTTTAATAACGCAGCAACCAAAATTTTTAGTTTAACCAATATAGTTAAGTAACCAAAAAGTGTTAAGCTCATGTACAACCTTGAGTAAATGTTAACAATATGAACACCAATAGCGAAATCAACAAAGTATATACCTACATACACAAACTTATTTACCATGAAGACTGTATCTCAGTACGCCACCTAAATAAAGATATTTGTAATAAAGCTACAACTGATAATAATAATGCCGTATCCAATTCTTATCTTATTGCCATGAAATATTAAGTATTAATTACTTTCAGATAGCGCCATCTAGTATCGAATAGCTCCAATCTAAATTTCTAGAACTATTGGAATTCCTTTAGAAATACGAATATCACGTAAACCACACGATTGTAAAATATGCTTTTTCAAGGTTCTACAATTTTTTATAATGATATGCACCTATTTCGTCCAAAAACTATAGAAATAAAAAGTAAAAGTTTTTTATACCGAATATTTAACAGTTACCGAATATTTAAAAGTTGCTGTCATAAGCAGATTTAAAGTGAAAATATACTTATTATATAATCACGAGTTCAGTCTTCTATTATAATAATTAAAACAGAATTAGATCAGTTTTACTACTCGTTAATAGATGGCGGTATTTATTTCATTTGTACAGTGCCACCTATTTTCAAATAAATAAAACATATTGTATAGAATACATTGAAAGAACAATAATTTTTAAATATTTCAACTAACCATAGTTAACAAATGATATATTTCATGTCTAATACGTTAATCAGATTTTAAATAAATACGAGTATAAGAAGAATAAGTACAGGATCGCTTCAGATCTATAAACATAGAAATATTCCACAATTGATACGCTCTGTCTGCCCCCGCATGAGGCTCGTACGATATAATAATATAGTTTTACTCTTTAGTTTTATGTCAGTGAAATCTGTCTGTGTAAATATAAATTCACCACATTGTAGCAGTATAAAACTTATAAACTAAAATTTAGATTTTAAGCTCACACTAAGAGCCGCGCCGGAAATTAATTTGTATTGCACCATCTAGTGGCAAAAATAGGCGACATTTTTTTTGTGTACTTTGAAGCTTTCTTGATGTGAGCTTGAGTTGGGAACTGAGCAAGTTCTTAACTCATAGATATACCGCTAGATGTCGCCGTCACAATACTGACTGACGCTAAGGTTTACACTGCCACGACACAAGATAAAGCTCTACCCAGAGAATGTATTTATTCCGAGAATTACCATGTTTTGAGTATTTTTGCAGGCTGTGCTAAAACTACGTGTACTAGTACGCTTTATAATATATTATTGAACGTTATGTTATGTTCAACCTTAAGCAATGCTTTGAAAATATTCTCAGTACCTGGGTGAGAGGTTTGGAGTTGGAGGTACGAAGGATACAAATAAGTTAAGATTGAATCGGTGGTTCACAATTTTTAAATTAAATTAAAATTGCTAATATTTCTAATGTATACATAAGCTTGTAAACTTACCCCAACTTGCTAGAGTGGAGACCTCATTAACATTTGCTGCCCCCAATTTCAGACGAGTTTAGTCCGTCAGTGTTTTGAATGTTACTGTTCTTACCGTTTGTGGACTTCTTTTAATTGTTATTCCAGTATTGTTTCTGACAATGTGTCTGTAGTTGGTCGGTACCGTCAAGTATTGTTTAATGATTCTCTAATCATAAACCAATCTTAACATATACATAGTTACTTTAAAAATTACAGCCTTGTTTGATAAGACAGCACATGCAAGAAATAGAAATTTGCCGGTCATATTTAAAAATGGCGAAAAAACCGCGCGACTGTACATTCTAATTTAGAGTTTCTGCCTTGCTTACCAGTGAACTTAATATAGGCGAAATAGATTCACAACTTTCATTGAGGTCGACCAAGGTTCCGGTTTGATCTACAGCGCGAGGCGCAGAACAAGCAACACGATAAGTTGAAAGTAACGAAAATGCCAAACGCATCATGAGAGCGTTAATTTATGCCTGAGATTTCTTAAGATACAGTTAGTAAGACGATATATTATAAATGGAATTAGCAGTGATTAACTAGTATCAGTCTTATTCGAAGTCTGCCAGGTGTGTTAAGTTTGCCAACCCGTACTTAATCAGCGTCGCAGATTATGACCTAAAAACTTGTCATTTTGAGAGGAGATACGCGTCTAATAGTGGAACGATGTAAGGGTGATATAAAGATGATAATAGTGCTTTTTAAAGACATTTCAGGGTTGCATCTTTACCGGTCGGATGGCGGCTGAATAGAACAAATTGGAGCAGTGACACTCGTAGTTACTGTTACTAAATCTAACTAAGCTTCGGTATGTACTATCGTCTTAAAAGGAAACCTACTTATTTCATTAATGTGATGTTTTCAAATTATACTGATGTTATGAGGTAGCCAACCGTAATAATCCATGGAATGAGAAAGGTCTATTAAGTTTAATATATTTCCATTCGTGAGATCGGTTAGTATCTGCTCGACTCGAACGACTGCCTCGTTGGTCGTGTTGGTTGCATGTGCGACTGCCGATCGGGAGGTCCCGGGTTCGATTCCCGGGTCGA
>DWDT01005809.1:0-10149 GCA_018245595.1 Microceris scylla
ATACACCGGGCACAGATCCAGAGTATCTCCGAGTTACTACTAGAAATTCTAAATTAGAAAATTCCAATAGTACCCGATCCGGGATTTGAAACCAGGACCTCCCGACCGGCAGTCGCGTTTGCAACCATTCGACCAACGAGACATTCTACGTGTACTATACATACAATGTTAACAAAATCCGCAAATGACTATCTGTCTATTTATTACATTTGGCTTATACAGCAGTAACAAAGAAGTCAGAATTAAAGGAGCAAATCAGAAAGGTGAAGAATAAAATTTTATTTATTTGCAAGTATTAGTCATATGTAGGCTGTATGTAATATACGCATATATCTGCACATGAGTGTAGCGAAAAACAATTACTTGAGCAGGCCGTGTCCACGCAAGTGCGAGGGACAGTGACGGAACGATCGCTCTAATTATGTTGACGGCCACCCTGCTGAATAGTTAATGCCCCGGAAGGAATTATAATTTATGCTAATGAATAAATAATATACTCCTACGACGTCGTATTTACACATTGCTATATAACTATGTAACTGTTTATTCAATGTGAGGAAATTGTATTAGAACTGAGAAAAAATATTATACGGAAAATTGTTACGAAAGACGTCATTTTGGCTCTGCAGTTTAAAGAAATTTGTATCGAATAAGACCGCTAAAATTCTATCTCAATTTACTTTTAGGTGGGCTCTTTTGGTGTATTCTTGGTGAATTTCTCACATCCAAAAATATTACAATAACAAAACTATAGTACTTCATAAAAATTATATCGGGCAAAAAACTGACTTTTATAAATAATCGTTAAGAACTAAACATTCAGATTTAAAAAATACAAGATGGAAGGCAAAATAACACGATTATATCATACAAAAGTTATAAAAACCATTTATTATTTATTGCCAGTTTTTTTATATAAAAATTAGGTTATATAATCGTAGAAATAAAAAATAAATATACGAGTAGGTACCTATTACGTTCGTTATAAATGATCGTATTTCTAATTACTTGGCTTTTATTGCTAAAGTTCGTGGTTTTTCTTTCTGTGAGGGCTGAATGAAATAAATATAAATAAGTTCAGATAAAATAAAAAATAAGTTCAAATGATAGCTAATAAACATTAATCGCTGTGCTTATTGTTAGTTTGTTTCGCAATGTCCGACTAAGCAATTTGTATCGAATCAACTAAATGTTTCACGGCTATTAATTAAGACTAACGATTGGTTAAAGGGGGATTAATAAGGCGGCAAATAAATGAGTGTCTGACATTTATGAACATACTTCATCAGGAAATTAAACGATTTTTTAGTTTTCCACTAAAATACTTTGAATCATTTGTTAACTATATAAAACGAGTTATAAATTAAATAGTACCTTTAACATACTAAAAATGCTACATTGGACTTGCTAGAAATAAAAGTAGGATATTTAGTGCTCTCAAGGGATTAATTAACTGTCATTTAAAAAGTACGACCTATAAGGAAAATTATTTTCCAAAATAATATAGGTAGGTATATCTAAGTTTTAGCATTACAAGGCGTAATGAAAGGCTTTTTCTATGGTTGGCAACATTTGTCAGAAAGCTGTAGTCGCCATCTTGTCAGCGCTATACGTTGTCATGTGAGGGATTGTACGTACCTATATGTTAGTTCTCCCATGATTCCAACATAAATCTAGTTGAATATGTATGTACCTACATCTAAAATATATACCTACCTAATAGACGGTAGCAGTGTAGAAGAAAATGTTTATGAATACATTTTAATTTTTTAAAGTGATACTTACAATTTCTGCCATAATAGTGGTTAGATAAGAATAATAAGAAGCCAAAAATTCTAAAAATTGGGAACTTCTTGCGTTCACCGTCTACACAAATTTCGAAAATTTCCTTTTCCTCAGGTCTACACAATATGCCTTTGGAGGTCCTAGAAAGAATAGCTTTCTATTAGGGGACGTACATCATAACATAACTGGTAAATCATGGGTGTGTACTATACTGCTCTGCCTACCCCTTCGGGGAAAAACAAGCGTAGTATTATGTTAATTGATAAAAAGTTTTTGTAATAAAAAAAATAATTTTTCCATATAACTCTAACATATTTTTCCCTATATGGCGGTATATTACGACTCGACTGAGGGGCACAGTAGACGTGCATAAAATATTAAAACACCGGAACATACGGAACACGGTGAGCTGTTTTTCACTCGACGCCTTCGTGTAGATGGGCGTGTCGAGCGAGACCTCGCACGAGTAGCTGCCGCTCGCCGCGAAATCCAAGTTTTGCAGGATTATTGAGTTCTCCGTTGCGAGGGCGATCTGGAAAGGGAAAGGCGTTTTAGGAATATCTTTTTGCATTTGGATAGTACATTTACTAAACGCAAGCTTGTTTTACAAGACACTTGTACATACTCGTATATATGATATCGAAAAATCCTTTCAGAGTAGGTACTATTACTAAAAACTTTCCTAAGTTAATTGGTCACAAAATAGTAACCACAAACTTTATTGAGATTAGGATAAAATTGAGGTAAATAAATAAATGTCTAAATATTTTTTAAAAGGGCTTCACATTTTTTTTCACCTCAACCCTAAGCGTTTTGAGAGGAAATCCATGTACAATAATGAAACTGTGAAAGGGTTGATGATGGTGACGATGATAAGGTACAAGCGTTTAGCATCCTCTAGAAATCTAGAGAATATACTACATTACTTCGATGCATAAAAGTCTAATAGCCTAATGTCCCAAAGGGTTTGAGTCATACCGGACATAAACCCTCCTTTCTAACGATAACAATAGAATTATGTAACCATTAAAATGTTCAACGAAGCCAGTTGTAAATTTCACTGCTAGTATACATCGGTTTTACTTAACTTGAACGCGATACGTCAGCGCGTTATAGCTACGTGACTTTTCATATTTCTTTGTACTCTTATCCAAGCTACGCGCTAGTAGGGTAACATATATATAATTTGTAATTTAGACACATTTTAACACACATTAAAGCAAAAAGTAACTTTTGAACTATCTTCGTTACCGTCATCATTATCATGATCATCGTCATCAGCCTCTTCATCATTACTCTATTGGACATGGGTTCATTTTCCGAATGAGAGTGTGGAGGTTTTTATTTGTTTCGCTATCCAAATGCATATTGGCAGACATACATATTTTTTCAACAATGTATAAGTGTTTAAGGTGACACATTTGTACTTCTGAATTTATTTCTAAAATAATTTCATTAATTCACACCTCGGCATATAATAGAAAATCTTAGCATTACGTAAATCGAACGAA
Organism: Microceris scylla; assembly: GCA_018245595.1. Lineage (NCBI taxonomy): Eukaryota > Metazoa > Arthropoda > Insecta > Lepidoptera > Hesperiidae > Microceris > Microceris scylla. The sequence goes on from DWDT01005809.1 coordinate 3,297, forward strand.
TAACTTAATTACCGGACCCTAAATAGATCGAAATACGAAGACTATTAATGTAAAGTGTCTATAATAAGGTGCTATATTTAATCTCAATAGTTCACTCCTTTCTACGCAGACGATAGATTATATGATAGAACCTAGTACAGTTTTTATATGCTGCAAATGCTGGACTGACCTGGAAGTGAGGTCGAGCTGTTACGCCCTCCGCGCGCAAATGAGTCATATGCATGCAATGGAATGTAAGGTATATCGAATTCATTTAAACGCTCTTTTCGCGCTCTATACTTTCCTTTGTTTTGCGAATTCGATTTGTTCCTTCAGTGCGCCTTGCTGGTGTCACTTTTATTATTATTATACATATTATCACTATATAGTCATGGTCGGTCCATTATGAGGTAGGTAGAGAGTACAGAGTGCCAAATATTTTGATTATTGCAGACTTGACGCACTCGTATGAGACGCGAAATTGTTACTCTCTTGATACACGTATATCCGTTTCGGAGTCTTCTGTCTCCCCCATGATAGTATCTGACATGTTTGGTCAACATAGATGAGTCTTGTTTATTATTTTATCATTGTCTGTATAACAGTTTTTGTTTTAAGGATTTGAACTAATCGTAAGATAAGAGTTATGAACATAGAACAATGGCAAGTTAATATTTATAAATAATAATAGTAATCATGTTTAATATAAATAAAATGACAAAAAATACATATAAATGTGACATTTATACGTATAATATTAGATAGATTTTATAGAAATTTTAAATTTCACATATTTGCTTGCGGAGACCAAATACCTTATAAAACAGTTCATATATTTCTATATGATCTAAATATCCCAATGCAGTAAAAGGCAAATCTATTTCCAAAAAAACAGCATAACTAATAAGCTATTCGTACTTATGCTTTGCGGTGTTATATCACTTATTCAAATTGTAAATCAGCTGTAGTGGGTGGTAGGTAGTTGGCAAAATACTTAGAAATTTCACAAAGTTGGAAACAGTAACGCTTAATTCATTAAGGCCTCTATATACTGCTGAATGTCGTATAGACGGCGCGGCTGGGGGGCGGTTTCTTGAGAGGTGACCATTTTAAACGTTTCGGTGGATTGTAGTTTCAAAACTGGCTCAATTTGTAAATCTTTTTAAACTCATTTAAGTCTATTTATTTTTTGTTCGATAGGGTGACAGACATTTCATTGGAATTTCGAGATTCCTCTAGGAAATGATGGGAATTTGTCATCGTGATATTGACTGATTTATTCCTATAAGATACGAGGAAAAATAAACCGTATATCATAAGAACAAATGTATAAAGTAAATAGTATATAATTAGTTATCGGAAAATCGATATAAATTTAATCGATTTATGAAACATGAATGAACATAAGGATGAACCAGCGAAAGTGAATGTGAACTAATAAGTTAGGATAAAATAGTCTAAATAGATATGTATAGTAGGATTGATTACTGATTGCCGAGTATCTTCGTATACACCTGATGTTCGGCGCGAAGGCCGAACGGCGCTGTTCGAAAAAATATATAATATAAGGGATGTACCTATTGAAGCCTTATTTACTGCGGAAAACCAGCGCCGGTTATTCTTTAACAATTAGCACAATGCTAAGCAGTACCCGTTTCATAGCGAATACTTTACGTTATATTATACATATATACAATAAACTTATTTTACCTGTACTATACTATCTACTAGTAACTATACATGTTTATTTTCTTCTTTCTTCATCTTTTGGGGCACGGTGGTGTTAAAAATGTTCCATTTTTTTGATGCGTAATACGCATGGTGGAACATATTTTGACCGACCTCGAAATATTGGAATAACTGCGCATTCAAACAGTTTTTTCTGATCCTTCTTATTTACACACCAATTTTGAATGATATAATATTTCAGTGCAATGTGGGAATTTTTATTTTCTAAAATTCCGTACTTCAAAGGGTTAAATAGTCCAGTCCAATGGTCACCCCACAAGCAACGGTGACCCGGAAAATTAACTTTAGCCGGCCCATTACTCGGTCCATGCGCGGCCTTTAAGGTGTGTTCATACATCGCGCTTGCAGCCAGTGGGAGCTGCGCGCCGGGGACTTGATTGACCCGACTGTTTGAAGGGGCCTAATGAGGATTTTAAGCAAAGAAAAGGTTGTGTGATGTTCAGCAATATTAATGGAATATGTTTCAATCAATTTGTGGGATATATCATGTGTATACGAGTATGTCAATGACTAATGCGGGGGTTTTTGAAGAGTACCTATTGCTGTATTCTTGTTTACAGTCCATTGTTGGGTTCGGGTATCTGCTGCAGCTGTAGAAAGCCTGGCGTATGGTTTGCTGCTTATTTATACACAACATGCTACTGTCATGAATATAACTGAACAGAAATTGTTGTTACGAATTAAAAATATCGATTAAATAGATATAAAAACGATAAATGTGCAGTGAATAGGTATTTACCGACCAAGCATGCTTATGTCAAAGGCACATTATAGCTTTCTATCAGGTGATAGTACGGTCGAACGCTAAAAAAATAGAATAAATGATGATAATGATAGTATGTATAAAACTGCTAGCGTATATATAGCACGTATCCATGCTAGCCTACACCTAATAAAAAAATAAAAGAAGGATAAGAGTGTATACATATAAAAATGCTAGCCTATATAAAGCACGTATCGATGCTAGCCTACACCTAATAAAAAAATAAAAGAAGGATAAGAGTGTATACATATAAAAATGCTGGCCGATACCAAATAAAATAATAAAAAATAGCATATCCAGACTAGACCTATACCAAATAAAAGAATAAAAAATAGTATATAAAACTCCGCCTCGGGTTAAAGTTACCGGCTACAACAGATACCTCCTAAAATTGAATATCACTATCAATTGTACTTGTATCTGACTAGGACTTGTGAACTTATTAAAAATTAACAAACACGCTGAGTTTAATATTTCGATACTGTCACGAGCGGGTAGCGATACATTTTTAAGAAATTAATTCGATCTACGGGTAAAGTCGGGCGAGTAGGCTTGTAGCGTTGTAGGTACAATTAAAAATGTATGTAACATAGCTTCCGTAGATTGGCTAATCCTGAGCGCGGGTATCAATTCTGAGCGAGATCCGTTCCTGCTGGCTTTCACGAATTTTAAGATATTCAAAATAAACTACATCGGGCTTCGCATATTGCAAGCAATTTGCAGATGAGACACGTGCACGTCGGCGTTGCGAGATGCAGTATCTGTTGGGTGAATTTTAGGAAAAACGGATGTAGTTGGAGATTTAGGAACCTGCTAGGTGATATGATTTGAATAAATACTATCATATTAATTATATGGAAGCTGGTGTCGCAATTTCATCATTTTTATGACGAAATACCATATCATGACGGAATTTTGGTAATTCATGACAATAACGAATATTGTCATTAATGATAATAACGATTTTAGTCATTGTTATTCACAATAATAATGATTTTGATTAATTTTAGTTATTGTTATTAATTGTTCGTTTTAAAACGTTTCTGCATAAGATTTAACTTTTGGTGACCTTTAGTAAATTTGGAAGGGACTTACGTTTAGTACGGCGCCTGGCGTGGTGAAGTTTCTATAGGGTGGTTTCCTGTCTCTGATGTACTGGAAGATTTTGGTGCCGTGCCGGAGGAAAACCACTTTGTCGAGAAGGTGAGGTGGAACGTCGTGAGCGCAGCGCAGCCGGACAGAGCCGCCGCGGGCCGCCCAGCGTTCCATTTGGAGTTCCACTCGCACCTCCGTATATCCACGAGCTGAAATAGAATTGAACATTATTAATATAAGTATCATTATCGCACTGTCACGCTATGTCCATCACAGGGTAGGCAGCGAGTACCGAGTGTCGAATATCTATGTATACCTATTCTTTCAGACTGGACATGCTTTTACGTCCATCATTCTCTTACATGTACGCTAGTGTCGGCGACAATACAATGTACCAGTAACTTCATGATGTATAAGATAAAGCGTTCCAATTATAAATAATGCAACGTTTCGCTATCTCCAGCTACGTGGCTTAGCAGAATGTAAAGATCCTCCGAAGTTTGGAGGATAGAGCAGATAGATATGCATGTAGTTTCGTTGCAACGTTCAAGTATAAACGTTTTAAATCTGAAGATGACCTACATAAAACGTCTGCGTCTTTCGGCAACTTCCAAATAATTCGTCAACTCAAATACACTCGACTTTGTAGAGATTACTATTGATATTAGACTCTAGTCGTATTTTAGATATAAATTTTGCAATACGCATACAAATTTCAAAGAGTAATGTGACGGATTCGTTTATGCTACGTGGTTTAATGTAATTGTGCCTAAATGTGGCATACATTTTATTCAGTTTGACTTGACGTGATTGTACATGGAGCTTACAAACTATAACGTTAAGTATATTATGTGAAGAAATATGTAATGATAAAACAGTATTCAATACGAATGTTGATGTATTGAAATATCGAAGAACACCAGCACTCTTTGATCATGATCAAATTGGTCAGATCCTGGCTGAAGGCTGGGGAGTAACTGTCCGTAATCGGTGTTATTTCGCGCTATTTCGCTATCTATGTTCTTTGTCTATGCTATAACGCACCTTGCACGATGATGTAAAAAGAAATATATTTAAGTGAATTAATAATGTCTCTATGATATAAAAAAAGTAACGTAATTTCCCGCCTGTAATCCCCGAAGATGTAGGTAGAGGAATGCAGAACACTCCCATTTACATTTACGTCCTACTATGGAATAGGTGGTGAGCGTATTGACATGCATCGGACACATCTCTATAATATAAAATACTATATAGGAAATTACTTGTTAACACAGAATATTCCACAGATCCTGTCAATCCCATCATTGTCTGAGCGTAGTGTTATTTTACGAGCTCGAGCTGACTCGTCTTTTTGTTAGAAATTGCTCTACCCTACCTTCATATTTGGGATCACGGGAAATATTCTCATATTGCCAAAATAAAGAATATTATAACACAACTATTAAGCCTGGCTGTTGCGTAATAAAGTCGAGTTGTTTTGATTGTATGAAAGGTTGGGGTTGCATCATATCGTAGTTTTGGTTACGTTTATGTGGGTTCAAGGTTTACGATAACATCGTGTTGGTTTGAACTAGTTTCGTGGAAATGAAACTTGGGGCAATTTATTTAATAGACATTTTAATGTAACGACGGTTTTCTGCTTTGTTCTTCGTGCGTATGCTGGATCGGTCGTGTGATCTTTTCCCCAAAAGTTTTCACATTTTTTCAACAGCTTTGTTGTTATATGTTATGGGGCTTAAAATTCATTTTGAATGGTGTTCCAAACGAAATAACACGTTTTGATGCCAAGTTGTTTAAAAATATACTGAAAACAGTTCTCATACAAGAGTTCAATAGTAATTGCAATTGACGAATGTTTAATTGATAAAAATATGGTATGACATAAAAATAATTAACTATGACATTTACAACTTTTTTAAGAATACTGAACTATTACCTGTTTATATCGATTTTATATTATTTATGGGTTATTATGATTAACAATTTTGATAATATATTATTTATTTGCTTGTGTTAATGTTTTGATAATTTTATTCATAAATATGAAATTGGATTGAGTATTGTTATAAATTTAATGATAATGTCATATATTGCAGATTTTGTTCTATTTTTGATATTTTACTTCAAAAGCACTTCACTTATAAGATACAGGTCCTACATTATAAACATTATTACCAGCCTGTCTCCACGATTACCACGCGTCATCAGAATCAGGTGGTCCCAAGTATGTCTGTTTTATGGCAGCGTGCACAACTACCAGGTGAGGTTGGCTTGGGTTTCCAAGATAGCTTCTAGCCTAAATTCCTTACGTGCCAATAGCAGATTATTTACCTCAGCTACGATTTACCACCTTTTCTCAATAGCGGATAAAAAGATTTAAACAGATTAGAAATATAATGCTCAAATGGAATTTAGTGTAACTGATAGCAATGTTTTATCCAATAAAATTTATGATATATGTCGCTGTAATATTTCATTTATATCTAACACTGTCTACGCGCAAGAAGATAATGGGAAACTACACAAAAAACAATCACAATCAGCTCAGAAAAACTAACAGACGTGCCACTAATCGAAGGCGGACTGAACAATATGGCGGCATTCAGGGTGGGCTCTCCGCTCACGTGAGTCTAGGAAAATGGCGGTGAAATATAATGTGCAATCTAGAGAAATGGTGGCACTACGTGAAAAACCCTCGTATCTCCGTTGCGTGCCATAAACCATTCCCGCCGGTTTTATGATTTGCACGTTTTACGAGTTTACCGCCTCTATAGATGCAACTTTTCAGTTGGTACGCGAAGGTACAGAGCGTCCAACAATCAATGCTATCGTGATTTTATAATTCACTGAATACAACTGTTAATGAAGTATTTCGTGCGCGGCGCTCTGTCGCGGTATGCCGTTGTCAAACGAATGATGTTCCATTTATTAGATCATAATCACGAAACTAAATTTTGGAATATATATGTAAACTGATCATTTCAGTGTCTGGTTTTCCAGATTGGTTTTTTGTTAGCATGTTTGTCATAAAATTAAGATGCCTTTTTAAAAATAATTACATTCCATTGATCAAATGATAAGTAATCACGAAATAGTTCTTTGGAATGTATTTGAATTGATTATTTCAATCTCTAGCTTTAAAATTTTTTTTGTTAGCATATTTAATATTGAAATCAAAGAACTAAGACAAATCTTAAATTTTCTACTTAGATTAGTAAAAAATGAAGGTATCTATAAGTATTATTACTAATAAAATTACAATAT
>DWDT01005810.1:0-10148 GCA_018245595.1 Microceris scylla
CTACTAGAAATTCTAAATTAGAAAAATCCAATAGTACCCGACCCGGGATTTGAACCCAGGACCTCCCGATCGGCAGTGGCACTTGCAACCACTGGACCAACGAGGCAGTCTAATTTTCATTTAAATTTACGTATTTGCTGCAAACGGCTTTTCCGGGCAGCACGACGTCTGCCGGGCTAGCTAGTACTTTTATAAAAACGCTACCTTAATTTTTAGATCTATTTCAAGGTATATTAACACGAGAAAACACGCGGAAGTACATAGTTCCTCGATTTATATTAAAAATTAAAAAAAATATGTTATAAAACATCTTTATCCCCTCATATCTTAATTGCGATTATAGCAGTAGAGTAGCGGTCCTATTATTATGAGTCATGTCTTAAACGAACTTAACCTGCCCTTAATGTGAATAACTATGAAAATATTGTGCAACATTAATAACACACGGTTGTGTCTGAGTGTACGTACTCGTAGTTACAAACGCGAATAGTACGTTGTTCTCGTAAATATCCTATGGAACTCGATTTAATTCGATAGCACTCATTCCATTTGATTGATAAATTGAATCTCGGCTTAAATCCACTGCGTAATGTTTATGGGTTTTATTCAGTCATTGCACATTGTCCGTGTAGACGGCTGAGAACAGGGCTATAGTCCGAGTTGATTAACTCAATCTATATTGTTGCCCGTGGTCCATTAGGAATTGGACTAAGCTAATTTTTGAAGCCTAGTTAATCCAGATGCGTTCATTTTCACAGTCCAGTTGGGGCCGGCTTCGTTAATAAGTTAAAATATTGGTTTATCCGGCATGGCTTTCAGTTGTCATTTGTTATTTGTTTCTTCCTAATGTGTACCAGACACAATAAAGAGTAGATAGAAAATACAAGGAAAGATTATTTTTTTATATAAAAAATACTTTATACGTAGATTGTTATCATTAAAAGCAACGATAATGACATACTGTTTGTGCAGTGTGATTAGGTTTGTTGTTTAAGATGATTTTTGTTTTTGAGGTTCAAGTTTTTGAGGTTCTCTAAATAATAACACGAGAGGAAAAATGGCAATACTTCGGATAACTGCAAGTCGCTGCAGATGGCAAGAGCAAACACGTCACATGCACGATTTTATATTTCTTCCATTAGTTTTGAAGTGGCTGAGCTAGCATTAAAAAGTTTTAAGGTGATATAGTGGGTTGGTCTAGATTGCAGTTCATATTTTGCAACTAAAGGTTGTTTTACGATATTTTATAACCCACATTTTTTCCGACCCCTTCTCGTTCTCTACTGGAAACGGGTCTCGTCTCAGAATAAGAGGGTTACGGCCCTCTGCCACACTGGCCTAGTGCTAGTTGACAGACTTCAAACATCTTAGAGAACATTTTTTGTGAACTCTATGAAAAACACATTTTTATATAGGTATTATATTTTGATACGATCGGTAACTTTTGATACGATCGGTAACTTTTGATACGATCGGTAAACTTCGGATGTTTAACACTAGGAAAATTGCCAGTCGGTTTTTTTTTCTAATTTAGAATTTCTACTAGCGATTCGGAGTCTGGATCTGTGCCCGGTGTATAACAATAGGCTCACCACCTACATATTTATTCCAAGGGACTTAAAAGTAACTGGTGAAATGTGGGAGTGTGCTACCTTCCTCCGCCTGCCCCTTCGGAGATTACAGGCGTGATGTTACGTTTCATATACCTATATAAGACATTAATTACATAACTAGCTTTATGTCGCAAGTTTAATTCGCTCTAATAAATCTACTATAAACGAATCCTCTTCAGGATGTTATTATATAAGTGTAATTATTTTGCTACGTTTGTTTATTATAGTTCGGATCCAATTATCGCTCGTTTCCGGCGAATGTCCTGTTCACACGAGCGTCGAAAATCGATTAGCTATAGTCGAGTTGCCAATCCGCCGGTTCATCTTATTGCTATGGAAACGTTCAAAGGTTATATAAAGGTCATAATTATTAAACGACTCATGTTCAAGTGTGTTCGCTGACTTGATTCAGTCAAATAACATTCCAAAATTAAGTACCTACATTAGAATTTATTGTATTGTCCTTATACGGCATACCTAATGGTACAGCGCGGGCAAGTAAAAGTTTATGAATAAGTTTTATATAAATTATATCTATAATGTGTAATATCATCATTATACATAGGTACATACCATCACGATCACACATAACCATGATCATCACTATCATCACCGTCATCATCAATTTTATCGTTATCATTATCATCACCATAATCATCGTCATAATTATAATCATTATCATGATCAAAATCATTATCCCTTGTATATGTATGTATGTAAAAAATCTTAAAACAACACTTGTATATGTATATTTAATAACATTTTAAAACAACACTTGCATTTGTATATTTAAAAACATATTAAAACAACATTTGCATTTGTATATTTAAAAACATTTTAAAACAACACTTGCATTTGTATATTTAAAAACATTTTAAAACAACACTTGCATTTGTATATTTACAAACATTTTAAAACAAACATTTGCATTTGTATATTTAAAAACATTTTAAAACAACACTTGCATTTGTATATTTAAAAACTTTTTAAAACAACACTTGCATTTGTATTTTTAAAACAACACTTGCCTTTGTATATTTAAAAACATTTTAAAACAAAAATCATTTTCCACTATGTTAAGTCTACATCATAAATCGAATCACAGTCATAGGCGAATCACAAAAATACGAGACTCAAGTAACATTCTAAGATACTATTTGCTCATTTTAACTTTTTTCCGTCGTCTAATCCGATGATTTTCTTTACCGTCTACAAAACTTTCCCCACTCTTTGTACTCGCTTGTGTTGCAGTTCATAATATCCGGTATAACCTATTTTATTGGCTGCATCCCTTTGTGTTGTCAAGGAGCGATGTTCGCGTAATGAAACTGAACCATAATCCTAGCTCAACTGATATTGCTGAATATAATGGGCTAACCACCTACCATATTGATTTATGCGCTTTGGTTTTGTGTTGTTAGCTATTAAAAGTGAGGTATTTTCGAAGCGTTCTGCATGATGGAGGAAATTTAGGGTAATTTGTATTTTTTTTTGCTTTTCTTTTTGTGTTTTTAAAGATATGACTAATACCTATTAAGACAGAACGGGAATTTGTAATATTTTTTGGATATTAAACAAAAATTAATTACCCAATAGAAATGACTGCTACGGTACTGAATATAGGGGTCAAGCAGTTTTGCTTTGTATCTTGAGATTTGATTAAAATACAATTTGTCTCAATGAGCCTCGTCTTAGTTTTACAATATCAGTATTGTCGTTGATAAGTAGAAATAAATGTAGTCTAAGTATTTCGGCAACTCAACGCTGAACATGCTTGACGCCCTTGCCGTCTTATTTAAATATAACTTTACATACCACTTAAACAGTACGAGATCTCAACTTAGCTTAATAATATATTGGCTATATGTTATTATGGCTTTAACCCTCTCAATATGAGAGGACACCCATATTCCAACCGTGGAATTATAATCGGTCGATTATTATGGTAGATACTAAATATGCATAGCAGACCTAACGGTTACAAAACTTGTTAATATCATACCGCGTGTATCTTATATAGAGTGAATTATTCATGTTCGAACGTTGTAAATCAGGGCATTCTGAGTGCACGCGTATCGATTTTCACCTGTAGCTGAGCCCGGATAGCCGGGCTACGCAGACAGCTGTCTCAGCTCGTTTTATTATTTATATGATGTCATTTTCAACTCGTCCCTACTTAAAGGAGCGGTAAAATACGCGTGGGTCGCCCTCCTACTAGGTGGTCTGACGACTTGAAGAAGACAGCGGGAAGCTAAACCGAATGGAATGGCGCTGATTAGGAAAGGCTTATGTCCAACGCTGGACATCCAGAAGTTGATGATGATCTATATAAATTATATATAGTTTATGACTTTTTAAATTAATGCCGTAGTCGTAAAATTAGTTTGCTAGTACCGTAGCTCGAAGTAATCCTTCTGGGAGACAGACGTGCCAGTTTGAATGTATATACTTAATGTATAGTTGACTATACCTAAGGTCTTTATATGTATGTATTTTCGTACTATGAAACTTAATGTGTATTAAAAGTACATGCATACGATTTGAGGGAGTTTTATTAGTTTGGAGTTAAATATGGTAGAGCAAAGTTTATCCTTACAAATCCTATTATGGCATTGTGTATCGTATCGTGAATATTAGAGCTACGATCTCAACCCTACTCATTTTAAAGGACAGGTTTATCTTAAAATGAAACTAGATCGATTGATGAGGATAATAATCTTTATTAATTATGTATAGAATGTTTGGGATGAAATTGGATTAAGATCAAAATTCTGTTAGTAAGTCAACATCGTCACAATGGACATAAACAAATTGAAATGACATGTCTATTTTTAAAGGAACTTAACATTGTCCTTTACTACTAATTAGAAACGACTGAGTTCCATTTCAACTACACGCAATTACTGAAAATTCCTTTGTCAAAAAGGCATGTCAGTGGCATTTTTTGCCACCTGTCGTAATTACGACAAAGCTTCGACTAGAAATCTAACATCCGTCAATATTCACAAAAATGCTGAGCTGCTGAGTGCGCAGATTTCTGTGATTTGTTTTTTATTTTAGATGTAGCATGTCGCCCACTTAAAACTAGTCCCACAGCCTATCTGTATCCTATTTCAAACGGAACCAAATTGCCTGTAACCAAACGTTAACAACCATGGTCTTTGTGATTTAAACTGAACCACGTACGTATTCGAATTTGATTTTTTTGCTGACAGACGGTTTCAAATTGAAAATAATTTGTGCAGTTTAACAGGCGGCGCTTTCGGAGTCACAGAGTAAACAGATAGTCTACTATTAAAACCAGTAAACAAGTGCGATTCTTTTTTTTTAGTATTATTAGGTAGTGTCAATTATTAATTTATTAGGTATCTGTATGAAGAAATAAAATTTGTTGTATGAAAAAATAAAATGTGTGTAAAAGAGGTCTATGTCCAGCAGTAAATGGAAATAGGGTGTTGATAATGCCGAAGATGATGAAATGGAAAAATAAATATTGACACAATGGCTTTAGTTTTACAAAAATTGAATTATAATTCTTTCAGTACCTACTAGTCATAGTATAACCTATGATAATATCATAATATTTGTGTTTTTCCCGACTGCGGCTCTTCCTATTATTCAGATGTTATTTCCGTGCGGGGATCCAGCTATTTGAAGTTTTACTCAAAAGCTCTCATGAAAAGTTTTCGTTCGGAACATTTTAAATCGATTGGGGGCCTGATACAGCGAGGCGAGTGCAGTGAAATGGATACTGGCAATTATTATACCCACTTCCAATTGCATTCGTGGAATCCGGATCGCATTAATTCGTGCAATATTTCGCAATTACTTTTTTCATATTCGAGATACAATGGAATTTTACTCTTACACGGACTATTTCCTCTGTTTTGATTTTTCCTATTTCGTTTCAACGTTTTCATTCCGTTTGCTTTTATAGGTTGAGGGTGCTCATCTACTATTTGCTGAATTAATTCGTTGTGAAAACCTTAGCATGTCCAAGTAGGTATCACTTATGGTCCGGGGATATTTCTAAATTACTGTAGGTCTGATAGCTGTTGTTTACTGTCTTTTTCCTTATAATTAACAACTACTCAGGATTACTTTTTAAGCGACACTTGAATAAGTTAGCTGTGTCCGCTTTTCTGCCACTTACTTACGTAACTAAAAATGTATTACTCTTAATTATTCAGTTTGATATTGAATAATAAGTGAGTTTTAAACGTTGTTATCGAGGCATCATCATCAACGCTTTTGTAGGTCTAATGTTGGACATGATTACTCACTCAGAATGAGAAGGGTAAATGCGAAAGTGTACAACACAGTAGTGAATCAAGATTTTCGCTGTTAATTTTGGTATCACACAACATTACTCACTAATTACGGCCAAGTATTTGTAAGGATTTTAAAACAAACAGATCTTCGTAGCTTGGCCCATGCCAGTTTTAATTAAGCTAATGTACCTAATGAACTTGTATGTTTCTCTACTATCCAGTTACGGTCTGTTTCTAAAGCCAACGGGCAAACATTGTCGTGCAGGCTCCAAAGTTAGCACCGCAGTTTGTTCAAGATGTCTTTGGAAGTTAACATGCAGTTTAGTTTTAATGTTATTAGTAATTAATAGTGGAACTTGGACCGTGCGATACAGAAAAGCCTATGTACTACAGACTATCGGATAATTAATTGGCGACGATCGAGGGATATTGAACATGTTTCTTTAGGTGATTTCGACTAGTTCGGAAGGTTGTGACCAAAACGATATTGAGCAGTGAATTTATTATTAGCATTTCTAACATTCACGAGACAGCAAGCCTTGGACTATTGTGGAAGGTTTAATTAAATAATTTTTTCACATAATATTTTCATTCTTGCTTTTAAGTCTAAAACTGTACGGAAATGTAAGATATAGATTTGCGCCCAAGTAATGTATCATTATTTATCAGCTTGGACATTTCTTGGTATTATAAAAATTATAGTTCTTATTAGCTGGTTAAATAAAATAATGGCAATCAATCTTTTATTTTATATCAATTTGAGAGGATTTTATTTCATCATATAAAGGCACAAAATTAATTTGACGAGCTAATGTTCAGAGGCTACACACTGTCACTTATATTAATGTACAGAGGCGTGTATACACTGTCACTTAAACACATTATATGTTGCCCATTTTATTATTGGGTTTTTGACAGCTTACGTCCATGAAGTTTCGTATTGTTGACGTTAAAATTCCATACCAATAATATTGTACTTCATGGACGGATACCGCCCCGTTAGTGATGGCCACACATATTGTTCCACAGATTACAAATAATCGATAGAAATAAATGCTGTGGGTAAATCGAATGATTCATTTGGATCAAATTGAATAAAAAATTTTTTAATGAACTAGCATTTCATTCATATTCCCTATATCAGTTATAACACTTGAATGTTTTGAGATTCTCGTGGCTCACATTAATGAGACTAATGTCATAGTAAATTAGAGCCCATATTTCAATATACTCTGCTATATTACGTTTGTGTCCGCCATGGGTATGATTTCTATAATAAGGTGCCCAATGTCCTTTGCTTGGTTAATCTGATCATGTCTGTGGCTTAAAATGAAATTGTACTTATTCGAAGCCTTATACATTATCAGCATGCATCCATAAACTGATCAGAGCATGTTTCTGACCCATCTTGAACAAATAGGTCAGATACTTCCAGTCCTGTTCCCGGGGGAATCAGATGTTTTCAAAATTCACTTGCATGTGTAAAAAACTATATAGAACAAGCAAGTTAGATTTTCGAGGATAGGGATATTTAGCAGTATCTGATGTTCTGCTCTGTGCTTACCCTGCAATGGGCCCGCTATGATGATGTAATAATAATAAGAATCAGTGTGTCACCTTCACTGCTTGACGCCAAATAGTCCTTGAGGTCCAAGTCATCGATTTTGCCGTCGAGTGCGCCTCGGATGGTTTCTGTGCGGTTGGGGTTGGTGGCGTCCCACGTGAGGTCCACCTTCGCCTGCTGTAACGCGGTGGTGGTGAACAGCCGCGGCCTGTACTTGCTCAAGTCGGGCAGCTTAGTGCACACTTCTCGCGGCTCCTATGAGTTTTAAAGTTTTTCTAAACAAACAATATTTAGAAACAAAAAAATAAAAAATAATAAAAAAATTAAGTTTTTATTACAAACGTTGACATAGATTCTTTGGATAATTAATTACTTTATTCGATTTCAAGGAGAATTCCAATTTTCGCTATATATTTATAAGCAACATTTATCAAAGTGATTGCAAGTGTCTGTTAGTCCTAAAGAAGCACGTTAGGTCTGTAAATATAGAGATAATTAGCGCTTAGTGCTCTCTGGTGACCGAAAAGGATCTGGCATGATGATATAAAGGGTAATAGTGGCGCAATGAGGTGCATTACGTGGTCGAAGGTGACGTCGTCGGGCACGAAGCGCAGGTCGAGGCGCGTGGCGCTGCTCTCGTACTCCAGCCCGTCGCACGCCGCGTACAGGCGCTCGGCGGTGGCGGCCGCGTCGCACTCCACCACCGCGTAGTAGTACCGCAGCCGGTTCAGCTGGTAGCGCCGCAGCTTCTCCATGTGGTACCTCGAGCCTGAAGCGATTTTACACCTTTTCTATTATCCACCTTTTCTATTATCTTCTTTTCTATTATTTTCCCTTTTCTATTATTTTCCACCTTTTCTATTATCAACATATCGACATGTCAGGTCCCTTACGGAGTGGGCAAAGGACATAGAATGTCAAATATCTCTACTCTTACCAGACCTGTCGTGTCTCTTCCACATTCATCACTGTCTTCATGCATATCTATATACTTATCTATTCGTCATAGTTTTTAAAGATCTGCACAAGCCGAACACTGCGAATGGTCAGCGCTTTTTTGCGCCACTTGATAATATCTTGGGATACTTGCACTCGAAACTATATAACCGTGAAGTAGGCCTGAAGAGGACCTGTATTATGGTAACTAGACAGCTTACAAAATTCATACATACATGTGAAGAAATTTATTGTAAATACATATGATTCGGATTATATATCACAATTACATATGATTCGGAGCGTAGCAAAGCAATTATTTATCTTAGCGATTAAGCGGAGCAAGGCGACGTGCGTTCGTACGAGGTGTAGCGGACGACTGACTCCCCACTCTCTGCGCTCACGCGGACCGGAAATTGTTTTTCGAACAGCAGGGACGCCAGACATGTATGTTAATGTGTACAGTTCAGTAGCCACTTGACTACTGGGTTAACGTTAACGATGAAGTAAAAGTTTTTAATGTAGTAGCAGTTACAGCAGCAATAACTGCAGCAGTGTATATGTCATGTATCACGTCATTACGATTTATCATATTACATCAGGTCATACTGACTGACACATGCTCCAGCTGTACTAATGCATTTGAAACATTGCTATTGTAAAGTAGTCGTTAGAAGTGTACCTTCTTCATTTCCTTCGTCATCTGACAAGTCTGCCACTTCTTTGTCCTCGGTGAGCTCGATCGGACCACGGATCTCTTCTTCTTGCATCCGTTTAAGGCCATACTCCGAAGGGTATATCTGGAAACAATTTACGACTTTAGGATAAGTAGGTACTTAGGTATTTAGGTACGACCAAGGGTAGGCCTGCTAATGTTTAAGACCCTTATATAATTTATACAGATAACTTAATGGAACAGAAAAGCCAAAATCCGCAACAATTTCGCTGCAGTGAGCGGGAGCTCGTGTAGAACTTCAGGTATGTCCCAAACTAGTCAGACTATTGTGAGTTAAGTGTAGCTCAGCACTACACTATACTGTGTGACATTAGTAATCATATTCACTTAATTGTACTTACTGTAACCCTGTTAATTACACCACCCAGAGGCACAAAAGAGTTCAGCAAGACCATGAGATCTGTTGCCTTAATGTTGTCCCAGTCCATGTTGCACACAGCCAATCTAAACATTAAATGTACTATGTTATTATGATATTTATCAGCATCACCATTAGTATGTATCCATCTACTACTGGATGAAGGCCTTCCCAAAGCTGTTATCTAATGTTGGACCTTGTATACTGAATATACTGGCAAATGTCATGAAAACTGTAGAAATAATTGCCAATCACTATCATTCACCTATGGATGAATTAATCACAAGTGCCGTGTTTATGTCATTAATAATAATTACTATTATTATACTGTACCACCAGGTCCCTTGTGAGGTGCGCAACAAGCAACAAGTGTCAAATAATTTTATCTTTATAGACATTATGTGCTTCTTGTACATTTATTACTTTGTTTTAGCCAACTTCTGACTTTTCCATCAGCCAGTATCTGACCATTTTGCTCAAAGTAGTAGAATCTTGTGACTCAATAATTTCATCATCATCATCAACCTATCTCAGTCCACTGCTGGACATAGGCTTCCCCAAAAGGGGGGATTTTGCCCGTAATCTCCACACTGGGCATGCAGGTTGGAGATCACAGGGCACAGCTTTTCGCACCGCCGACGCTGCTGCCCGTCGGCAGCCAGGACATTTA
>DWDT01005811.1:0-10147 GCA_018245595.1 Microceris scylla
ATCATCATCGTCATGATCATCATCATCATCATCATCATCATCATCATCATCGTCATCGTCATCGTCATCGTCATCGTCATCGTCATAGTCATCATCGTCATCATCATTATCATCATAATAATCATCATCATCATCATCATCATCATCAGCCTCATATCTCAGTCCACTGCTGGACATAGGCCTCCCCTAATGAGCGCTATCGCGCCCTGTCCTCGGCTTTTAAAGTATATATATTTATATAAAATGCGCATATATTTTATCAGCCATGTGGTCACCATAGCACATACTGTCGTGAGACTTTCTTTGGGATCAGATGGCAGCGTGTGGAGAGGTACCATGATATCATTGTCATTAATATTATGTTAATAATAAATCCTTCGTTTGCCCACTAGACAGCAATAAGGGCATTGGAAGGTTGTATAACATAAAAACGATTGGCCAAATATAAAGAAAGGTGAGCGGATCTGTTGGAAATAGTCACAAAGGTCATAAATAGAAACACTTTCTAAATATGGCGGGACTCGTGTGTGTTACGTCTACAGCTGTGACGTCTTTCGAAAATTGTCTCTATATTTAAATCTTTAGACAAAGATTCTTATAATAACTGGTACAGGCGTGAAAGTAGATGAAATAGCAGGCAGATATTTTGCACTCCGCGCTCTCTACATGGCCCATGAGAGACCTGGCGTGAGAGTATTGATATATTGGTTTTTCCTTAAAGGCGTGAAGTCTCAAATCTTCTGAACATAAAAAGCCATAATTAAAAACATTGCCATTGGAGAGGCGTATGTCCAGCAGTGGACGGGAGTAGACTGATAATGATGATGAATGATGAAAAACGTTTATTACCTAAATGTGAATTCATATCACTATCAAAGTGTTGCTACACTGGAAAACTTACACTGAAATTAAATAAAACTTAACACTGGAAAACTTTCTATTTACGCGTGCAGATGGAAAGTTATCCAAAGACGTTAGAAAAAATCCTATAGTAATCGACCGGGTTACCGAACCCAGGACTTTTCGCGTTATCTATCCGATCATCATGCATCATCAGTCTCCCTTGCAACCATTCGACCAACAGTATATATTTTAGTTCTATAAAACCAAGTTTTATATGATGTGGGGGCTCGTTCACGCCCACATTGTCGTACACTTTACATTATTTTATAACGCAAACCTTGGGTAGGTACGTCAGCTCAACATATTTGTTAAAGAGAATAGTATTATCTTGTTTCACTGATTTATGCCTCATTCTCATATTTCTGTAGTACTACTCCTAATATTATTATTTTTGCTTATGGAAATATAAAGTACGTATTTGGAACAAAAATGCCTAGCATGTTAGGTAAAAAGGGTAAGCTGAATATATTAGAAATGGCTACGTATTGCCGTATCTCAGTATTTTCTGCGCATTATGAAACCATGGAGACTTATTATAGGCTATATATTATATTTACACTAGCTTTTGCCCGCGACTTCGCCGCGTGGAATAGTCGCTTTGGGCTGCATTTTGAATTTTTTAGGATGCTACATTTGCATTTCGCCGCCACGTCGCCACATAAAATAGACGTTTAGTAAACATAAACAGATTTTTTATCTTTCATGCTAACCTTCATCTACTATTTCATCTCCACGTAGGTAGTAATTTCAAAAATGTTAGAATAAATATTGGTTCATTTCTTATTTAATGCCTAAATACAAAGTTTCATTGCTTAATTTTTTATAATCACGAACTCCCATACAAACTTTCATCCCCTAATTCAACCTCTTCGATTCCTTTTTCCACAATGAAAGGCCTATATCCTTCTCCGGGATTCAAAGTATCTCTGTACCAAATTCTGATTCGATTCCGTGGTTTAAGCGCGAAGAGGTAACAGACAGACAAACTTTCGCATTTATAACATTAGTATGGATATGGGTAGTTAAATCGCTATTGTAACAGAAACTAAACTATATTCCACATAATGAAGTTCCACATTATAAGTGATAAAGTTTTATGGACCAAAAAACAAATTAAGTTTTTCGTTTATTTTCTTTTCTCGATTGATAGAGTAATATTGGATGTATGTGCAGAAGAACTTTTTAAGGAGGTTTCAAAAATCTAATGCCTTTGCTGGTAATTCCCCAACTTTCAATCGCTGTAGCTACATAGCTATATTCAAGAGAAGAGAACAACCAGAGTAACATGAGACAGTAGGTAACGTAAATTTGTGGTCATGACGTGAACGCCTCTTAAATTATATACTTACGAGTACCTCGTGAAAAAATCGTAGTATGGACCGCCTTTGCATCTTTGTCCAAAATACACCATCCAGAGAGCATCTAAGGATATAGCTTCAAGTATCTGAGGTCAGCATCAATCACTTAAAACAAGGTTTTTTTTTATTTTATTTTAAACTCCCAAGAGCATCGCGTAATACAAATTTGTGGTTGGCGTATGGCAATAGACTCACTTTTTATACGTATGACATGTCTGGTGAATCATTGAATGTATTACCTATACTTCTCTGCCTACCACTTCAGGGAAAAACAGGTATGATTTTGTTATATCATGTAATTTAGTGACATACCAGCCATCTAAGTGTTCAGCCAAATTTAATCACAATATGTCAAACAGTTGTATCGTATTGAAAAATTACGTTGTCTAACAGTCGGATGAAATATTAAAATTTCTAGTATGTGTTGGTATGTCAGCTTGTCGAGTCTAAGCAACGTGCAACGTGCTCGGGTTTCTAATAAAGGGTTTCTTCATCATACACTCGTGGAAGATGCAAATGGTTCTGACATACTTCTGTATTTTCTTTGTTTGAATAATTTTATCTACGAATGTATCTCCAATAAATCATTATAACTACATAATATAATTATAATTGAATAAAATTGTTTCTAATTAGAAAACATTTAATTGAAACAATTACGCGAGTTTTACGCGTTAAATTAATTATGTTGTTGAAAGATTTATTGATTCTTAATTTAAATTGGCATACCAATGACCAACAATTATTATTATTAATGACAACTTTAAAAAATATATTCATTTACGGTTACGGTGTAACTGCCAAAAAACTTATTAACAGCTAAGAAGGTGCAAAATGAAAATAACGTGCAAAAGAAAGAAAAAGAAATCCTCGTGGAATATTTCGTAGGCATCTTAATATAATACCTTCCTAATCCTAAACAAATTATGTTCTTAGTTTTACTTCGCGTGACTATGTAGTAATAAAAATACTAACAATAAAAGAGATAATCCATGGAGAACATTTTACTGCTAAATTCAAAACGACTTAAACTGTTTCACGATTAATTTATTATTAAGCTCAACTGGGATATTTAATTATCAAGATTGTTAAGTGAACTTTTATCTGTAAACTACGCGGAGAGTCGAGAGTTTGGAGAAGAATGTATACCCTCACGTACCCCCGATAATTTATCTGAGTTCAGTTACATTAATCATCTCGAATAAATTTTGTTTTTTTCTCAATAATGCCACATAAATGTTGGATTTTTCATTAATTTGACCTAGTAAAAACGCGTATGGTCCGTCTTTAGACGAAAATTTGTTTTTTGCGTAGGTATTTTTTAGATCCGCCAAGCACTGCACTTCTTGATTATCTCAGAAAGAAACTCCTTTCTCCGCTGATTGACATAATGTAATGATATAAAAATAATACTAGAAACGAGGGTGGGAATTTAAATGCGGAGAACCACGTTTTCAGTAGATGTTGAGTAAATTCATTCTTCAGCAAGTGTAGAAGGTATCAGACAAAAAAATAATAATAAAATCGATTTAATAAAACTTTCTTTCGAATTCAATTGTAAATAGGTATAGGCTTTGAAAATGTTATGTCATTTTTAGACAGTTGAAATTTATTTTCTCTATGAAATTAAATGTGAAATTATTTAGTTTATTAAATAAACAGAAAATTCTACGTAAAGTTCTATTTAATTATTTTCACGTCCGTCTTCTGAATCACACTAAGCTTAAGTACGAGTAAAATGTTAATATCTTCAATTATATAATATTGAATTTTATTAATATTTAACTAAGATCGGAATAAATGGTTATTCCCAAGTCTGTTTTTTGAAGGAAATTTCAATTTACGTACATAGAGAATTTTCGTCTATGCCCAATTCGTTTACTGTTCACAAAGTTTATTCTACAAATAGATAAACGGGGTTACATAAATACCGACTAAACAAGCAACCAAAATGGCCTATAACTTTAGAATGTTCTTGAAAATTTGATGCCTAACATGAAGGAAATGTATATATATTTAGAAAAAGAAATTACATTGAGATTTTTTTTTAATCACGACTTTTTTCATTAACACCAGACTATGACAGATGCCAGTTTCTCGCTTTGCTGGAAGCAAAGGTTCGCGTGACAATGAATACTCTGTGCTACACAGGAGGTATGGCCATATTTGTACATCTTTTATACTGTTAAATGTCTCACGAGTGTTTATACACATGATTATATACGTAGCGGGATAACTTGTGTGTTTTTCCGGGGAAGCTTGACTAGATTTGGACATGTGCGAAATCATTCTTCACAAGCTCCCGCTTTTGCGTCTAACTTCCCGCCAAAAATTATCACTACAGCTTACCAATATTACCAAAATCAAATGCATAATATTTCTGGTTTCCAATTGTTCTGCAGAGTTCTCTTTTTAGGCCTCCAGCTGCGGTTTGAGCAATTACAAATTTTTCCTTTGTGTTCATGAGACCCGTTTTTGAGGACAATACACGTTATATAAGCATTGAACGGGTACACTCGCGAACAAAAGGATAATCGCGTCGTATCGTTATACATTTCATTGCACAGTTCCTTACATAATATGAGAGCGAAATGCAAAATTAATCTAGAGGCAGATCGTTGCACTTACGAGATGTTAATCGCGAGAGATGATAGAGACAGGTTTCTGTTACGCTAATAAAACTGCAAGCTTCGTAAAAGTATTAATGAATACATAGTTGGACCGATGGCCTTAAAAAGGCGGGTGAGAGCATCTCGATGAGATCTGTGGAGCATCGTGTGTAGCGACACACCTTGGAAAAGCCCTATGTTCAGCAGTGAAACGATAAACGCTAGGGTGATGATGACGATGATGTACTAATTGTTTTGATCTGGATTAACTACTTTTATCTAGTTGTAAATCACGGAATAATCGCGATAATAGTTATTGGTAGCCAAAGATTTATTTCCGACATTGATTGTGCAATTCTACCACTGGTTTTGTTTAATGGTATTGTCATATCATGAAATAAGGTTTAAAAAATTTGAGAATTATTATTAATCGCTGAAAAATTTTTACGACGGTTAAATCGATTCTTCGAAAAAGCTTCTTCAACTCTGTTCTACTTCAGCAAAACTTTCTTCGTTCACGATGTTTATTATGGAGTTTCTTCCGTCTATACATTCAACGCCTTCAATCGCGTTATCCCATTAAGTAGCAATTTCCTCTTTCTCCTGCCTTTTTCTTCCTCTGTTCGCCTAAAAATCATCGTCCGCATATTCTATTTTGTTACATATTAAGTAACATACCGTAATAAACCTGGAGTGATCAAGTAATAATATTAGGTATATAGTATTTCATACATATGTATGTGTATATGTTTGTGATAGAGACAAGTACGAGTATTATAAATCCTTCTTTTGTGTCCTGTTTTAAAGCTTTACAATCCACTTCTACCGTGCTTAGTGTCCTCGCTTTGTCCTCTGTCCGAAGGAAATCAGACACAAAACCGCTACTTAAGCGATAAGGCCTCCTTTTGAGTCTTTATTTTACTACGTTCATGTTAAAAATTTCTTTAAAATCGTTTGCATAATAACGTATATTATATTCTATCAATTAATAAAGTTATATGTAGTTTTCACAAATTTGTATTAATTTCAACATTTTTCCTTGGACTGTCTCGTTGGTTAGAGGTTGCAAAGCGTGATTGCTGATCGAGAGGTCCTGGGTTTGTATCACGGGTCGGGTGCTATTGGATTTTCTAATCTGGATTCTTACATACATATACTAAGACAAAATGTGACCTACTTAAGCTGCATTGAGAAGTTTAAGTATAAAGAGATTATGCTGTTGTTCCAGCACAATGGTATTGTCTACAAAACGATTCATTCTCTTAGCGCTTCATGCACTTCTTCTAGGCGGTATTATGAAGCTATTCATAGCCATAAAATTTAACGAAATGTAATTTGTTCATTAATAAATTCATTAATTTTCTGAATATATTGTTTTTACCGTAATCTTTTTTTTAAAGTAATTTTATACATCAATTTTCATTTGAATTCATAAGTCATTGTTGATCCTTCAGTTTCGCCCCATTTTAGGTTTGAGCTTCTACGTTTTCATCAAACCAGTCCACTTTTCATTATAGTCTTTTAACAGATTCCGTTATATACAATTTTCAAGGTTTTCAGTCTTTAATATCTTGCACCAACGGGCCAGTCAGAAACAATATAGTTACAGAGTTTCACCATCGTCGTAATTTTCCCCATAAGCCATCAGAACACTTCTACACATTTTCCTTTCGCACTTTACCGTTTATATCTCATACAGAAATTACGGCCCCATATTGTAACGCTTAGCTCCATATGTTACGTATCAGAAAATTGCTCTTCTGTATCATCGGACATTTTTCTATAAGCACGTGTACAAAAATATAGCGATAGCTTTACTGTGTCTTGTCTTGAAAATTCCATAGCTTTTTGGTTAAAAAGTTTTTTTTAATGCAATTTTTGAATTTTGACTCATAATAAAGGCCATGTGGGCATGCCTATGTTTATCTACTTCACTGGAACGTACTGACTCGTCCGTTTGTGGATCTAACTCGTGCCTTGGCATCTAATTACTGCAAGAGGGATTGGATTTAGCGTACAGTTCGAGAGCTATTAACAAAATTCGGTTAGTATTTCAATTTAAAACGTTGCTTGCACATTCTAGACTCCAGTTTGTTTCTGTTAATTATCCTTTGAACGTCGCTTGAGTATTTTAATCTGCCCTAATACATAGTAGTCCTCGCAACCACTTTTATTATTTATTATATTGTATACCTTACATTTAAAACAAAGGATTTCAATACAAACTACCGTTAGTCCTTCTATGTTAGCCATAGAAAAAGAATATCTAAATGTATTAAACTGATGAAATACACGCCTGCCGAAATACAGGCACAGCTAAAATACACGACCTTGTTAAAAGAAAATAGGCACTAAAAGAAATTACCAAGTTTAAGCGCAAAATGCCAGTCTAAATAATGGGGAGTTTGGATATTATGTTTCGGGATCTTTTCAGTCTAAGTGTGGTGAAACCGATAAGGGAATTAGGGGAGTACAGCCAGACTGTATTGTCTGGGCTGTTTGTATTGACTATATTGTCTGGGCTCCGTCAGTGCGGCACGTCTTTCAGGGCTTCAGAATAAATAGGATATTAAACAACATTACTTATATACGAGTATAAACCAATAACGACACCAGTAACAAATACATCGAGTAATCCACTGTTATTCGGTCGTTCTTTCGACAACGACAATTCGTTTTTACGACCACAAATTCCGGTACACAGGAGATGTATCGTTCAATCTATCCGCTCGTTAGGTCCACAGTATCGTATTGGATGAACATTTGGAAAAATTACTTCTTAGCATTTTATTGTCAGTTTAACGTCGAATATCTATGTATGGTTAAAATGTAGTTGTGAAATGGGCTTAATGTAGGTATGAAATTTATTGTCGTATTAAAAAGCCAAAAGAATTTTTATGCCAAGATTTTAGATTTCGCAAACGACCATATAAGCCGTTGGTTTGCTCTGGTCGCTGCCAATATAATGTGTAGTAAAGGTCAAGTAAAATCTGCTTTATCATTGCAATTATAATACTATGTAAACTGAACTTATGTAAATAGATAAATACTGCTGTTCAGCAGCAGAAATAAATGATGATAATATTTCCGGACTACAGCTTTGGGTGGTGGTTATATTACCTTTAAAAACAGCAAACAGACACCTATAAATTTAGCGGTAAAATTAAAAAATAAGTAAACGAATATCACCATCATCATCGTCATCATCATCATTGTCATCATCATCATTGTCATCATCATCATTGTCATCATCATTATCATCATCATCTTTATCACCATTATAATCATTATCATCATTATAATCATTATCATCATCACCATTATCATCATTATCATCATCATAATTATCACCATTATCATTATCATCATTATCATCATCATCATCATTATTATCATCATCATCATGATTCTCAGCCTAAGTCTATTGCTGGAAAAAAGCCCCCTTCAGGGATTTTTGTTTATAATCCCCACGTTTAAGTGATTCTAACCAATTTTTTATTGTCGGTTTTAATGAATCTTTAAATACGTATGGAATCTCGATCATAATTTTTAATCTCACTAAGAGTTAATGTCTTTGAAATGTACAACAAAGGACGGGTAATAGATTTGATATAACTTTATAAATCACAATTAAATTCATATAAAACTGACATGAAGCTATTAGATGATCAAAGGGGTTTCATCCAGTTAGTAGTCGCACGACCGTTGTTTACGAACCGAGACAGCATAACGGACAATCAAATCAATAGCAAATAATCCATTTCCGCGCTGCTCTCGGCGGAGACTAACTCGAGAGAGCGTGGATGGGGTGGAAATCCTAACGGACGCCCTCTCTACCAACGAGTTAACAAAGCTTACTCTTCTTCTCTTTTTTTTTACTTCTCTACTAGTTAACAAATCTAATCTTCTCCTCGTGTTATTTGTACTTCTTTACGAGTTAGTTAATAGTAAGTTGGTTACTATTTTTTTATGCTTTTAAATACTAAACGTTGTAAGTGTAATTCTTTAGACTTTTCAATGTTATTATATCGTCATGCCAAGTCCATTACGGGGTGGGTTTATTTATATATTTAGATCGCCAACATTCTGTACACTGCAGCATTTTACATCGAATTGACAATAATTGAGAGCAGTAACCTCTATCCTCACTAACCTGATGTGCTTCTTCGGCACTATTGTCCGTTTTAATTTTTACTTAAATAATAATAATGGGATCTATGTCCAGCAGTCGACAGCAATACACTGATAAATATACATAGTAACGATAAAATGATGGCAATTTTTAACGGTTCAATATCAAATATACGAGTACATTAATGTAACTGAAAATTAATTATATCAATAATTATTCTGATTGTGAGTTTTACTTCGTCATAAAGTTAATACCGTATGATAAGCATGATGCCCGACGCACCCAGCTCAATCGTAAAAAGTTTTATTAGCAATGAATACACATAATGACTTATATGATATATTATTCAATTAGTGTTACACTATGGCAAAGTGTAGGACGCCTTTTGGCGTGTGGGTGGCGATGTTTTAAAGACTACAAGCAAAAGCTGGTTGCGGTAAGCCGTGGACTGGTCGCGTTGGTGTTGCTTAGGGGAGGCCTATTACCAGTAGTGAATTGAGACAGGTCGAAGATAATTATTCATATGTATCGTATGTTCATTCAATTATTTATAATTGATTTTAATGTATTTTTAAAAGTTTAAGTTTATATTGTTTGCTACTATGAAGAAAGTGATGAAAAAATTATGTCATATCTGTAAGTATACAACAGACTCTGCCTACCCTGTAAGAGAGCTGGTGTGGTGATACAATAATAAAAAAATACTTTAATATGTCGTAAAAACATTAGGTTCTTTTAAATGCTACGGGATGAAACTTGTTTTCGTTTAAAACAAACATATTACTTGTTAAGTCGTTAGGAATGAGGTCGATAAAAAACGAGGTTCAATGTTATAGAAAATATAACAATTAATAAATATTATATTAATGAAGGAAAGTTACTTCGTTCTATTGTGGGTATTAATTATACGCGTATGGTACAGTGGCAGCTCGGAGTTTGGATCTGTGCCCGGTGTATAACAATAGTTTCAAACCTATTCTATGGTACGTATAACACTGCTGGTAAAAAGTTGTAGAAATACACTCCTCTGCTTAACCTCCTCTGATTTGTGATATATAGTATAGTAAAAAATAGTTAAATATAACGGTACAGATATATTATCGATAATTAACCTGTATAGATAATAGCTGTCACAAATCAATCTG
>DWDT01005812.1:0-10145 GCA_018245595.1 Microceris scylla
GGCAATAGGCTCACCACCTATTCCATAGTGGGACGTAAACGTAACCGGTGCAACATGGGAGTGTTCTGCATTCCTCTACCTACTTCCTCGGGGATTACAGGCGTGAAGTTACGTTAGATATAAACTATCCTATTTTGCAAGTTGGATCAACCTGCACACGGTGTGCAAAATTTGGTTAAAATCGGTTCAGTACTTTAGGAGTCCATAGCGGACAAACACTGTGACACGTAATTTATATATATTAAGAAGATGTATGGATGCTTAAACATTTACTGTGGTAGATTGTCACATAGGGGCTGATAATGACGAAATCTAAACATATCAATCGCCAAATGTATTAAACTATTTATCTGTGCCAATCAGATTTAATTTTTATCGGGTCAAGTGCGGCATTGCGCAAACGTACGAGCTAATCTCGCCATTAATGTCAAGGGGCATAGCGGCGTAACCCGCATAACATTGTAAAACGGTCATAGTTTATGTACCTTGGCAGAGGTGCACATATTTTTTATGTTGAAACATTCGACAAACGTATTGTTAGTAAGGACTCCCCGTGGCATGCGAACATCTGCAACTGAGTTACCAATATGCTACTTGCCTATAAGAAAATATTTATGTTGATCAACATCGTATAACCGCAGAAGTTCTCTAATCGTAAGGTATTTTGCTGTGTACATGCAGTTGCACTGTCACATAAATCAGTAATAAACTATCTCTGAGTTAAAACATTTTATTTCTAGTAATACGTAAAGTTACTTATTTGCGCAAGTAGGAAGTATCTAGCTAAGATATCATCACTTTAGAATTGGAAAGTCATGGGTCCAATCGACTCTAGGGAGTAAGTTTAGATATCATAACCAAGTTTTGGACAGAAAGTTAAAAAACTAATGAATACCTATGTTCTACATATTTAATCTTCTGCCTGCTCTAACCGGATTGTCTAGTGAACAATCCTCAATCATGTTTTATATATTCCAACATCTAAAATACATTTAAGTGGATGAATTATTTAAAAACTTAATTAAAAAACCATTCAAAACTTTTTAAGCGTTATAGGCGAACTGTAGATGTGAGATGACTGTCTACGTAGATGAGCTAAAGTTCTGTCAGATATTGACATTATGTCGGGGTGAAGTCTCTGAAACCGGCGCGCTTGTATAGACTTTGTGAATGTAGAAAAAGCACGGCAGCTCTGGAGAAACAAGGATATTTGGCACTTGAAGCCCTCTAACTTCCCTACCAGCGATCTGATGAGGCGATATAAAATTAATAAAAACGGCATAACTTATAAACGTGTCCGCCCATTTTTTCCTACCAAGCGAAATATAAAAGAGATGAAAGGCGAGACTACTGATGTAAACACGCGGTCTGCCAAAAGGTATTCTTGTTAACGGACTGAACAAACAAACAGACTGTCATTGTGGGGGCAGACGAAAGGGGGGAGGTGGAATGAGAATCTATAAAACGTGGTCAAGGCCGTGGGATTTGAAATAATTCGGATTTGAATCCATCGCTTTGATGATCTAAGAAACTATTTTTGCTCAATTGTTTTCTTACAATACATTGTTTCCATTTTTATAGACGCGGTACAAACGTAACTACAGATAAATTAATAATACAATATAAAGATTATAAAGCCTTTGTTTGCGCGACTGCTCCCACAACGTTGATATGAATAACTTAATTAAATTATTAAAACCACTACACTCAGTGTGTGTAATTGCTGTGTATCCAACGCGTAAGCTGCGTTATGAGCTAGTAATTTATTAATTAATTTATGGCCATTTATGGATTTAGTGGCCACACACGACACTGCTGAGCAAGAGGTCCTGGGCTCGATGCACGGGCGGGTTTTATTGGGTTTTTCTAAATTGGAATTTCCATTAGTAAACTCGGAATCTAGATTTCAGTAAGGTCTTCAATATGTTCATCCATTATTTCATAATCAGATTCTGACTGTAAGGTATTAGTAATCATACTAATGCGAACAAATTTTGTCTTCTAAAAAGTTGGCGACATGCCTTTGTAAGCTTTGTAAGTCCATACTCATTTTAGTGTAAGTGACTGTCTCGTTGGTCTAGTGGTTGCAAGCGCGACTCTCGTTCGGGAGGTTCTGAGTTCAAATCCCGGGTCGGGTATTATCTCGCCGTCTGGAATTGTGCCCGGCGTATGGTAATAGGCTCAACACCTATTACATGGGACGTAGATGTATCTGATGGACCGTGGGAGTGTACTATACTTCTCTCCCTACCCCTTCGGGGACTACAGGCGTGAGGTTACATTTTTAGTGACAGTGAAAGAAAAAATAATGTTATCCTGCCTTTATAAGGTTTATGAAGGTGCTGTAGAATACAGTGATCGATAAAACCCCCTTATATAATCGACCAATCTAACTAGCCACAGTGAGAAACCATCAACGGAGTTCCTTTACGTATTCAGTGGTCATTTTACCTTCACCCATCGTAGTTCGTTAGTATAATGGAGTACATTATAACACCACGTCGTCGGCTAGGGGTGTTAGAATTAGGGTTGACCGAAGACCGATGTCGGACAAATATATATTTCTAAAAATTTATTAGTGTACGTGGTATTACTAAAATCTTGTGAGATTGAATAAAATTGTTATATCAATACGTCTCCGTGGGATTTTATCTGCGTAGGGAAGTTTATTAGTAAGTACCATGATATCATCCGTGAGCTTTATCTACGTAATCCTCAGTCGGTAATGCTTTGCGTTGAATTTTTCTATAATTATCGACCAGATTATTTTTTGATGTTCACGTTTTAAGATTTTGGCTGAACATAAAAATCATCTATGTGACAACCCTAAAATCTGCTAGGGATACTCCACGTAATTAAATTAAGAATGCCCGCACCCGCGAACCCTCCTGGAGGCTGGACTTCATTGAATGAGTTATTCAATTACGTCGATGCCATTAAAGGGATAAAAAGCTGAATAGGCACTGTAAATAGAGCAACTCAAACAATATACGACCTATTTCTTAGTGTTAATGGAACAGCCCAACATGGTACATTATTTATTTCCCAAAATCCCCAGGCACATTAACAAAAAAAAAGTCTACTAATTGTTGCTGGCGGCAATGAAGGTTCTAGAAGCTCGCGATAAGACGACTTTTGTTTTCAAATACAACGTGTTCCCCCAAGCTGTTAATCGTGATAGAGGGATAAAATAAACACCGACCACCTGTACCATACGTTAATCAGAGGCCAATATCACCAAAATCGTGCAGCGATCTTGGTTCGTGTTGTTGTTAATGCCAGTTCAAAGGAAACCCCCTGTTATTATTGCCCGCTACATCCGTCCTATTTTAGACCATTCGTCTATATGCGTCTCATACTTGGTGCGTTGGGGAAACTTTACTGTACATTGTGTTTTTGGTCATGTTGTTCTTTCAACGTCTTTTATCATCTGTTTCATCTTGTTCTCATCACGCGCAAACCACTTAGATCCTGTGTTACTTTGCGATGATTTCCAAGAGAAGAAGATTTGGTTTGTTTTCATTTAGCTTATAGAATGTTTCCGGTTTTATGGTCCGTTATGAACATACGACTGGGAATATGTGATTTCCATCAAGACTTGGTGAAGACATACAGAGGGCGTCCGACCTCCTTATAGAAAAATAGTTTTTGTATGTATCTTATAGAGAACCTCTTTGTATGTATGTATTTTATAGAGGTTTATAGTACGAAGGATTATCTCTTTGGGCACTTAATTATTTTCGGAGATCTTCGAAGCTGGAACTCCTTACGGGATAAACCCAACTTTTGAAGACAATTCATCTTTTTTTGTTTGACAAGAGTATTACATTAAGCATAAGCAAATTAGGTCGTAGATGCTATATAATAATATGTAACTAGTACAAAAATACATTCTCATAACTAAAAAAAATTATCGAATTATGTGAGTGGTCTGCGTGCCTAATAAGAGTTTAATTTCTCTTGGGAATAGTCCAAAAACGTATACTTTGTGCGCAAACACTGTTTCATACGCACTGCGTACTAACATAAAAAATGGTTGATATGAAGAAATGTATATATATTTAGTAGGTATAAAACATAACAAAGAATATCTTCGAGTTAAATTAAAAAGTGGATCTAATAAAGTAACAAAAACGTATAAATCTGATTCGCAAGGGCAACGGGATACCAACATATCATTCTCATAGCAACGTTAGCATTAAACATGAAGCAAACTGAACCCGCACTGTAGGCGATAATGTGAACTTCACCACGTGGCCTGAAGCGACGATTAGCTCGGATTCAAACTTTCCTTCTTTCATTGCAACTTGTCATTTGACCGGCATATCGACCGCACAGGACGTAAGTTGATATGACGCGTAGAGCAGTGCAATACTGGGCCAATGCCCAGTATTAGTAGTATTAGTAGTAAATTCAATAATTTATGTACATACATTGATTGTCAAACTATCATATTATAAGCAGTTAAGAATCTAAATCAAAACCATATCTATAACACTATGCGAAGAGGTTTTTGATATTAATGAAAGAAACCAATAGTGATTAGGATTTATCAGTTTTCATCACAGCTAGAAGCGAAGTGTTATTTCATCGGCTATAAGTACTCGTATATCCCATCACAAATAAACAAACTTTTCCTTGTATCAGTATTTCATCACTGAGCGATCAGCGCCGGCGCCTCAGGGAATAACAAAAGTTGTTAGGCCTCATGAGACGGTTCCAGACATTCTAAATTCAATCTTATCACCGGTACGTAAAGATAACTGTTGTTTAATGACGATAGCAAGGATATTAGCGCCCACACGCCTAATTTGAATTCAATGCGGCCCTTCGAGAATTACGACACGACATTCATCCTTTCACCTTAAAATCGACATTGCTAAAATCCTTTACCTTAAAGGAAACCCATAATATACCGTAAGTTCCCGGGGGAAAGAAGATTCGTCGGTTCGTTCGAGTTCAAGTTCGCGTTTCTAGCAGTATGCCCTTAACTGGACGTTAGCACGTCGGAGCCTCCGGGAATGCAATGAGTCGTGACTGATTGAAATCCAGTATTTCTTATTTAAGGCGCCAGTACAGTTTGCGGAGTTAAAGTGCCGTATGAACGGTCCGGTCACGGTCAAACGGGTGTAAGAGCGAAGTTGACTCGGAATATTCCTATATCAGAATTAATGACCGTGGATCTACTTCACAATGGACGAACGGTGCACAAGTTTTTTATATTACATCGATGCTGATGAGACAACTGTGAAAGTAACTTTTTGGTTTGTTCAGTTATTTTTTAACAAAGCAGCTAAACAGATTTTGTTGAGTCTTTTTTATGGAAACAGAGTATTCTCCAGGAGAATAAAAAACTGATGATTAAACGTATGGGAACTATAAGGTTTTCCAAGCGGTAAACGCTAGGGACAATACTGCCCCCGATAGTAAAAAAGACGCATCTAACGTTTTTTCCAAATTTCCAAATGTCTACAAATAGCAAGGGATTTCCTGTTTCGTTTATTAAAACATTTATTTCTCCGTTTTTACTTTTCGTTAGATGCGTCTTTTTAACTATCGGGGGCAGAATAGGTAAACGTCTCATAAAAATTTATTTTATAAGTCGAAAATCGTCATCTATAAACATACATACTTCACGTATTATCTAATAACACTTGATAAGGACTTCTGTGTCGGGGACTGCGATGAAGCGCCCACGTGCATACTTAATTACAATTCAATAGGGCGCATTGAGAATGCAACGAATTATAATAAATAAATAGTAACAATAATCGTTTATTGTTTCGACTCAGAAGAGACTGTCGATTCTTTACCGAATGAACGGTCTACAATCGCACGCGGCTACCCATTGCTATCTTATCTTGTAACAGGATCGTTTTATTATACTCAATACAGCATTCTTTCAATATTGATATTTTTAATGCTTTTATACGTTCTCGATACTAGTTTAGTAACTGGTATTGACTGACTTGTTGGTTTAGTGGTTAATCCCGACTGATGAGCCAGGGACCGTTGGTTCGATTCCCATTCAGAATAAATATGTTTGTGGTGAGCACAAGTATTTGTTTTTGTCTGGGCGTGAAAAATATTTATAAATGTAAGTATATACTTAGGCGTATATGTGCTGCTTATCAGCCGTCTGGTTACCATAACACAATTTCTCTTAATGCTTACTTTGGGATAGCCGTGTGTGGAGATGTCCCAAGATAATATTATTATTGTTGTCTTACGCGTCGGAATTCACTAGTCCGCCCTAGGCCATTTTAGTAGTCTTAAATCTTCTCAGTCCCAAGTTTCTCGGTAATAATATATAATGTAGTGTTCAATAATATCAGAATTAATTTGCACAAATGAAATCAATGGATGGAAATCAACTCACAAACCTACAAAATTTAAATTAATGTTAAACTGAATTTATGTAACCAACCTAAGCGTTTCGAATTTTCTAGAAATTAATCGCAATGTTCTTCTAGTATTTCAATGTATACGAAATCAAATGAAATCTTATTGCTTTGAAAGATTGAAACATATTGAAATATCTTGGTTGAGTAATTAATTCTAATGCGTATCAACGCATTTCGATCCAATGTGCACGATATCCATAAAGGCATATCGAAAACTGTCCCAATCGATTTCACGTTGACTATCGCTTGTAGCGTGTTGTAACGTACATTATTGAAAATGTTGAGAGGTTTCACGTAGGTACTGTCAGCTTAAAAGAAGGCTCTGACTAACCTGTTATATGTAAGAAATTTTAATACGATGGTCATCCCTTTTTAATCGTTTCACTGTCGGACACTTGTCTTATCTTTTTTCATGCTAAGGTTTAAGGCTACAATTTCACTGAAGACCAAGTGAGGGTTGGCAAACTTCACACCTCTCAGACAACATTGGCTACAGACGTCTCATTACTAGCCAGATAGCAAGCACATATAAGAGTTAAAGTATTTATTGGTGGAACAATGTTACATGGCATATATAAAACACTTATGTCCAAACTATGTACATAATATATATGGCTTACAACATAAAACAGACGCGAATCAGCTGATAGGATGAATTTTGGACCGGGGCGCAAAAGAAAATATATTCATGAAAGTTAATCGACAGAGTCTGAGCAAGAGGTGGCAAACCAAGTTTAATCTAAAATCTATAAATATAGATTTAAATGAATGATACGCAGCTAGGTAGATGATTGGGAAAAAATACAGAACATCGTTTGGAGACACAAAGAAAATAATCTATTACGTAAAAAGACGAGATTGTCGAAAAAAATCTTTCACAATACTCATCAGAACATTTCGAAGATTCATAAACTGTCAGAATAAATCTTGATTAAGAAAGTTTGCGGACGTTGTATCATAAAAGTCAAGCGCACGACAGTAAAGTTGGGCATCATGGAATTTCTTTCGAAAACAGCCCAAAAGCAATTTCATGGACTCAGCGAGAACGGCCCAAGTGTTATTTGAATTGACTTCTATATTAACTATTCGGCAAACATTACAACAGCTGTGTAATACGTACAACATTCCCAAGACATAACGTTTGTTGTAATGAGAATAAGAGCAATTAGTGAAATGTGCGCAAAATGTTGAGGAGTAACGGATATGGGAACAATCCCAGCTAACACTTACATGTTAATAAAAATTTGAAAGAGACGGACACGGACTGTACGAATCACTTAACATGAGGCGGTATGTACCTACATAACATTGAATAACATACTTTTGAACTTTACAAATCACCATCAACATTCCTGAGATATACTACTTATTAAAAAGCTTGAATAACGAATGAAGTAAAGTGATACTGATGAAAAATGAGACTCATTTTAAGTGCAGAAGTTATTGACGCAAAATGTTTACACGATTCAGCGTTTTTAAAAAAATATTTATAATTTTATACCATAAAGCACAATTTTACATTACTCGTTTATTCACGGAAAAACGAAGCATGCAACGTAGCCAAAATATCGAGTGTCACATGTAAATAATAACAGTATCACATGCACTCGATACTTCCGCTCAATCGTTCATTCACCATTCGTTCAATCGTTCATTCACGCATTCTAGTGTAATTGTGAATGTCATTCCATGAGCGAACGGTATTTATTATTTAATAAACTGGCGGTCGAGAGACGCGTCGCGTCGTTACAAATCGGTTACACGCCAGTAAGACGCCAGATGGAAACAGCTCGAGAGATACCAACCACGTTAGATACAGTTACTGTTAGACGGAGACGTGTATAAAAAAGTATCGGACTTGTGGGACCCGTCCACCCACGGTCGCAATCCGGAGCTCGTGGTGATGCCAAGTTTGTAAGCGCGCTAACTCCCCGCTTCGCAATAGATCAGAATCAATTATTCATCTGTACAGACGAAACTATAATATATATTATTATAAAACGCAATTTCACGCTTGTAATCCTCGATGGGGTAGACAGAGGAGTGAAGTACACAGTACAGTTACGTTTATGTCTCACAATGGAATATTTGTTTAAACTATTGCCATACACCGAGCACATATGCAGACTTCGAGTCACGATTAAAAATTTCTACTAGAAAATCTAAATTACAATACTACCCAACCCGGGATTCGAACCAGGGCTTCTCGATCAGAAGTCGAGCTTTGCAATTATATTATAGCAAACTACCACAGACGGTAGCGATGCTGTAACATGTATCTTTGAGATCACTGCGCAAAATAATATGTCATTCTGTACACAGATATTTTTTGCTTTATCGTGATAATTATCTTGCTTTATATTAGGTATAGCTATATACACGCGTGCGGCCACGTCAACGTTATTATATACTAAGTACTTTGGTATTTGGATGTACAATTTTAAAAGAATATAAATCATACGATCAAACCATGTAGGTTAATAGCACATTCGCGTACATAATATATGTTTTTAAAATCGAAGACGAGGACCGTGTCGCCGAGACTTTTCGAAACGACCATTACTTGTCGAATAAATCAATGGACAGCATCGGACCAGTTCGCATTCATATATGAGAGCGATCCGGTTCCGAAATTCCGCTTAAAGCTGCCAAAAAATAATAATAATTTGTATTTCAAATCGATAAGGTGCAGAATCGAGGGAAAAGTGAACAATTATTAACACAAACGCACATACACATACACAAACACACAAACACACACGCACACATGTACAGGACTCGTTTCGTTTGATTCCAATACGTCAGAGATACAAACAACTAAATAAAAACCTGCTGAGGCTGAACGTGCTTATTTTCACATGTTCCGGTTTCGGTTGCACATGTCGGGTGATAAAAAATTTCGCTCAGCCGGCCCCGGTCCAGAGTGGGCCAGGTAGAGAATATCAAAACCATAAGGGTAAATTTTTTTTGGAAGCGTCGAATCCCTCTTAACGAATCCAAACTTCCCAGCCAATGATTAAATAAGATAAGCATATAGTATATAATTTACTATAATTGTTACATCGTCACGCCATACCCCTTACGGAGAAGGTAGAGAGCACCGAAGGTCAAATATCTTTATTTATATAACACCTGATGTGCTTCTTCTACGTTGTTCGCTCTATTCAATGACATAGAAACTGAAAATATGTATATAATTTCTTAAATACAAACATAGTACGCGACGAATTTAATCAAAGCGAAAGAGGCGAAAAACGTTTGTGAGGATTGCACCCGATTAAAATCTTGTCTGTCTACCCCGATGTGAAATAGGGATGACGGAATGTAGCACAATTTGGAATATATTGACACAAAATAAAATCTAGGCACTGACGTAAACATAGAACAGTACTACATTGATTGATATACAAATATATAGATAAAAATATATATATACAAATATATCTATAATTGTTCTTTGTTGTATGACCTTGTTTATAGCTCATAGCTAGCAAAATGTGATTAGGAATTTATTACAGGCACTCATAAGCGAACTAGGAAGAGCTGTATTGCACCCATATCTCCACATACAACGTACAACTGGTACTTTTTCTACTGTACCTACATTAACCCTTTCCTTACTGCGGCGTAACATTATTATTTTTAACAATGGTCGATAATACCGTATAGTTCAAGTTTTGACTGGTGGTGTTAGATGATGATGTCTTAGAAGTCTGCGAAACCTTCTTAAATGTATGAAGA
>DWDT01005813.1:0-10144 GCA_018245595.1 Microceris scylla
ACTGCCGGACATAGGCTTCCCCAGAAGGGGGTTTATGCCCGTAATCTCCATGCTGGGCATGCGGGTTGGAGATCGCAGGAGGGCACAGCTTTTCGAACTGCCGGCGCTGCTGCCGGTCGGCAGCCAGGGAATTTAGCTGTGTCTATTTCGGCTGTGCTATACCGCAATCAGCCGGTCGCCAGAGCCTCGTCTGTTGTAGCTGAGTATACCACGTGCAGGTGAGGTTGGCTTGGGCTCCTGAGATAGTGGTTGGAACCCCTTTCACCCCCTAGGATATTATGATATCATAATTGTTAATAATTTAATAGTCATTAAATTATTATAATAATTCATCATTCTATTATTATTAATTGCTCATTTACATATGTACTCAGTGGCGTGCCATTGGAGAGGCCTATGTCCAGCAGTGGACGGGAGTAAACCCTATACCTGTTCGTCTCGTTAATATTTTTGAGGTATATAATCCTAGATACGACCCGAGCCTGCCTATCCCATGAACGACGTCACGCGAATACAATATTAAACATGATAACAAGTGAAATGTTACATGAATCACATAACACACGTAAGTATGTCAGTACGATCTACGTAATAGTGGTCGAAGTGACATACATGAAGCGACATATGTACTTGTATATGATAGTCTCACGGTTACATTGAGTAGTGGTAGACAGCAGACAGTAGGCTACTTTTCGCTGTCGTTATCGCTCGAATTGTGTAACTGGCATCACATGTGCTGACGGTCACGTGGAGTGATATCAGCGATATGCAAATGTGTGTACGTATACAGTCCATATGTGTTTAGTATGATAGTGTGTGCATGTGTATGTGTGTGTAGCAAAACCAAGAGGGTTTTTCTCTCTTGCAA
Source organism: Microceris scylla (assembly GCA_018245595.1). Lineage (NCBI taxonomy): Eukaryota > Metazoa > Arthropoda > Insecta > Lepidoptera > Hesperiidae > Microceris > Microceris scylla. The sequence goes on from DWDT01005813.1 coordinate 869, forward strand.
TTCTAAACTCTATAATATTATTGTATTTTGACTTAGATATAACGTAATAAAAATTATGATAATTGACTACCTCGGTCGGGTGGTTGCTAGCGCGATTACTGGTCTAGAGTTCTAGTAGTCCTGGGTGCGATTATGGATCCAAGTAGGAATAGCAACAAGGTATTATTAGGTTATTATAACTTAAAATTTTTACCAGTACAACGGAATTTGGTTGGCACTCGACGCAACTCACCAGATAATCCATAGTCGGTCGTTTAACATAACTGCTAAATCACGGATGTGCACCACACACCTGCACCTTTACTTCAAGGAAACACAGGCGTGATGTTATGTTATGTAGAATAATAATTAGATGTCTCCATCTAGTCTAAATTTCTACTATCGCCTTCCCTGACTAATACAAACCAATACTTGGCTAAATCTACTTTTTATTAACAACAACAAAATATAAACAATAGAAACACATAAATAAACAAAATACATGTAAAAAGAATTAATAAAAACAAGGATGCTGATCCGTGTCGCGGCCTACATACGCCGGGGTCGAACCCACTAACGTGTTATGAATATAAATTAGCGATGGGCCTGCCTAACGCCTTTCAATTTTCCCCCAACACAACATACATATGGTAATAACGAATCTCCGATATTCAAAATTCGGCTATCTGAACTATGTAGATCAGACACTGGTTAGTGTAGGAATTAGTTCATGATTCCGGCAGGTGTGTAAGCAGAGACCGATTAATGTAAAAACATGTTAGCTCTGTAAGGATATAGCTGTTTAGCATGGTGCCGCTTGCCTAACCCCTAAAGAGACCTGGCGTGATAGTAGGTCTAATAATAATAAATGTCTAGCGATCTTTATTAATGGGCAGTATGCTCTACGAAACTGTATAAATACATTTTTCAACCCGAGACAGCTTGTGGGTAATTTATAACCCCACGGTAATCTGTTCTTGTTCATAATCTATTATAAATATTGTCTAGGACTTTTTACAGCCTTAAATATCTTACCTTGTTAGACGACCAGGAAAAAAAACTGCCCTAATCAGCAATTCCGTAAGGAAGAGGTATTTGACGCTTGGTGTATCCTGAACATGACGCAAAAGTGCAATATTGATACAGTTGCTAGTCACAATATTGTAGTTACACTTAGAAATCTGTTTCACCATAGATTAATAAAAATGTTTCTCTTATATTTAAACATGCCGACCAAAATTCTATCTCATTCTTTAGGAATTTCCTAACTGTAGGTAAATTTTAAATGTATAAAGTGTAAATAATACCTAGACAGAGATTGTAATGATAAAGACTTCTTATTTTCATGATTCAGTCATTGTTTATGATGATGGCAAATTAAAATAAATAAATCAACAAACAAATTTTATAAGTAAATAAATGAATATATAAACAAAACTATTATCCTTTTATCGTTTATCTTTTGACTATGAAAAGAAAAGAGTACCTATGACGTCAGGGCTGGTCTGGACTACAAAATGGAATGGAAAGCGAGAACCGAGGGAAGCGTAGAAGAACCGTAGAAGAAAAATCGTATAAGAAGATTTTACGTTATCAATATTCTATAAAAAGTGTGTACACGTGCAGTAAGTAAACTGTAAATATTTTTATCGCTCGCATCGTATACACTAATGGATAGAACGCCTCCGGCGTTTTGGAAAACATCCAACAAACCCATATACCGATATACGTGTGTAAGCTTGTATATTCGCAATGTAACAAAATTGGCTTACAGAAGTACTACCTGTTATGAATGAAAATCATATCGTAGCCAGATTTCGATTATATTATCAAAATATATTTATACAAAAATTAAATTTCGAATGGAATAATGCGGTTACAATAAAACGAATCAACGAACTTTCCTATACCTATATAAAATTATATAAATAATAATAAATAAATAATAATCGACCAATTATAATCCCACTGTTGGACTATGGGTCTCCTCTCATATTGAGAGGGTTATAATTATATAACCATCGAATAAACGATTTGCTTTAATATTACTAATAAGATCTAAACGGAATTGTTGACTATTAACAGCATCCATAACATACCGATGAAATCACAACACACAATATACGAGCCAACACATACGTAGGGTATGCACAGTGGGTTGAAACACACGCCTTTCGTGGAACGGATTGCGCAAAAAACGCAATAGACCGTTCAGAACGAAATGGCACATCATTGTGTCGGTATGCGCGGCGGCTGTTTGTTTGGTCGGTTTTTGCGCGGGCGCACGACCTTGCCGCCGCCGACCAGCGCGACCAGTTCCAGCGCGGTAAACAAACCCCAGCACGCGATGGTGTTGCCGAGTCAATAAACCCGACACCGCTACCGAGCGCCGGCATCACTTTCGTGTCGAAATACGCTATATTATAACCTGTTGGAAAGCGAAAACCGATATTTAAGATCCATTGTTCGGTGTGAAGTATGAATCTAAAATCTTGGATATATCCTACGCCCGTGGGTTTTGGCCATTTCATGACTAGTATAATATGTAGAATAATGTAACATCTAGTTTATTATTACAACTCTCGATCTTCAATCTGAATGTCCAGCGAGGGGAATATGAGCAAAAACTCAACCTGCTGTGATAACGTCTAACAGTGGAGTAACACAGGATAGTGATGACGATTATAACCCCTACGAGCTAAGAAAAGAACAGCGAGTACCAAAAATCAACTAACTTTACTATTCAGCAACAATGTTTCAAGTTTGCGTTAATGTTGTTATTAATTTTACATGTCAAGAATTTAAAAGGATAATTGCTCCGAGAGATATAAAGGGTTTTATGGACATCTAAATTTAAACTAAAATTTCTAAATTTGAATTCACGAGAAAATCTCCAAGTTATTTACCAATATGTTTCTTGAGGCGCTTGCAAAAAGACAAAACCAATCACCTGAGATTTAGTATCCACTGCAACTCATAAATAACTAAATTTAATAACAAAAAGTCTGCCCACGGCTCACGAACCCATTGCGACAAATAATTATAAATTTATTCAATACAGTAAATACAAACAGCTTGTAAGCAGGTGTACAGCCGCACCGGTCAAAAGAAACGAAATTCGGAACAGTGAACGACATTGAGCGATAATGAACGAATGAGATCAGACAGCGCCCTACTTTCCATCGCGAGCCGCACACGAGGGGAAACACGACCGGTGTCTCCGGCCACCAGGCAAAGGTCCAGCGAAAGAGGCGTTATAAACCAAACAGGTGAAAAACTGATAGGGGAGTCAAGTCTCCAAAACCGCCAAGCATATGAAGAAAGTGATGATTGTAGAAGAACGACCAAACAAACACAGAATGATCGTATGGATAGAGATACTTGGTACTCAGTGCTCTCTGTATATCCCGTAAGGGACTGGACTTGACGATATAAAAATAATTATCATAATCATCATCAGCCTATCTCAGTCCACTGCTGGACATAAGCCTCCCCAAAAGGGGATTTATGCCGTGTTATTCTTATTATAATAATTATACCGTGTTGATTTTAATTACTGCCCACTTCAAGCCCGTATACAAATCCACGATTCAAGGCAAAACCTATACAGAGTTGTGGACCAAAACAACCGGGGCAACTCGCTTTTTTCCAAATCCACTTTCGAATTCAACAAAATTCACTCGAGTGGGTCATCGTGTATATTTTTCGTTCATAACAGAGCGACGTTAACTCTGATAAAACACAAGTGCCACTTGGCATAAAGCAATCCGACAGCGGGCATAACAAAAATGGACATTTTTTCTTAGTAAATTTCATTTATCAAGTTATGTTACAATACCAGATTCCTTGCGGGTTTGGTAGAGGGTTTCGAATCCCAAGTAACGAATATCATATCACAAAACATTACGCCTGTATATACTCAAAGAGGCAGGCAGAGGAGTATAGTATAATCCCTCGATTCACCTGTTATGTTACACATCCCATCATAGAACAAGAGGTAAGTCTACTACCATATTTAAAATAAATACATTTTGCTAAGAATAAAATTACATTTTTTGTTACATTATTGTACCTTCAAACTATATTACTCGAAGTACATATATACATTGAGAACCAAGTGCCAAATATCTCTACCCCGACATGCTTCCTCAACATTCATCACCTTTTTCATACACGCACACCGGTTTCTGAGACGATAACTCCAACAAAATTACGACAGCATTGATATATTACACAACGTATCATCAGAAGTCTCTACATAAAACGAGCGTCCATAGCCCATTGTTTCCAAATATGGGTCATTCCAATCCAATGGTTCAGGTAGCCTTTCGTACACTAAACTGTCCTTTATACTGAGAAACCTGTTTAAAGTTTCCTAAACTCTATGGTTTATGTACAGTAAGAGTATTTGTGAAAATTTGGCACGTATTCGATACTAAAGTCCCGGTTGGATTAAACGCTATTTAAATAAATATAATATAAATAAAAAATTATTGCCATTTAAATTTAAATTTCATCGATAAAGTTAGTTTAGGAGCAGTTCATGATATGAATATGCATATGTGTAAATTATGACTATGTCAAGTTTTATATTTCATTTCGAGATATCGTAATAAATTAATATAGAAATTGGTTTTATTTTTATTAAAACGTCACGCTAGGTCCTTTACGGTAGAGGCAAAAAATACCAAGTGCCAAATAAACTATCCCTATAAATCGAACATTTTTAGTAGTGTACATTCATCACTGTTTATGGGGACACACCGGTTTCTGAGACTTCTCACTCGCCCATCAGCCATTTGATTAAAATAGGTGATTTTAAAGTGGAGAACATGAAACGATTGGGAGGCTGATGTGTATCTATGAATTAAATAATTACATATTAAATGCTTCCAAGTATATAAATCGTTACTCTACATGGTGGTGATGGTAAGTGAAAACCGTCGCTTATAGACAACAGTAACATTTGTTAAGGAAACCCATCTCACAAGGTACATTAATTGCTACTTGAATAAACGAGATGTTTATTAAAAATAATAAAATATAGGCCTCTCCATTGGAGAGGCCTATGTCCAGCAGTGGACGGAAGTAGGCTGATAATGATGAATAAAATATACACCCCCCCCCCCCCTCCCCCTTCTGCCCTACAGGAAGTAAACACAGCGCCGTTAACGAACATCGCAACGCATGGGAAGTGGAGTGCATTACACGGGAGCGATCAGCCAGTCGCGTTGGAGCTAGCCCGCTTTTAATATGCGACGTACATTTCCAACTATTTCCAGCGTCGGTCTATTCATAACACTTCCTCCGCGCTTATTTATAGTGCGGTCTCGTGTCGTCTGGGCGCCGTGGAGCGAGCCGCCCGAGCCCCGACTGAACGCATTCTACGTCACTACTGATAACCGGATGCATTTTAGTTCAGCGACAGCGTATATCTATAAGTTACAAGTCTCCGAAACCTGCGTGCGTGTACGGCGAGAGTAATGAACGTAGAAGATGTGTATAACCGTTGTATGTATTGAGACGTGACAGTCGGTGTTGTCTGCCTACTTCGTATGGGATTCCGGATAACGACAATTACATAGTATTATTAAATCATCTCTAGACGTCCAAATATCTCTATCATTGGAGACCGTAACATTGGTATAATGATTCGGATATTATGTTAATATTAGTATAATATAGTGTATGGGGAAAATTGATAAGACATAAGAGGAAATATGGTGAATATTAAACAATATTAGTTAGGACAGTTAATCATTTTATGAGTTGTTTAGTCCTGTATTATTGTATTAAATCTGCTATGCTATCATATATCTTTAGTAACGCATATACAAATCAACTGTTTATTTATTATTCACACTTTTAATAGATTTAGCACTAGTGATTGATAAATGTATGATTATTAAAAAAAATCTTTTATTTAATTGCGTGTTGGTGTAAAAAAAAACCAATAATAACCTTATTTTAATTGATACTATATATTTACGGCCTAATTAATTTTTGTTTCTTTTTTGTAAATACACGATAGTTTTTGATGAATCCTAACCGTTGTACATTAGAAAACTTAAAAATAGCGGGAAAGTTACTTGTGTTTTGGTGTCATCATTAAGTATTAGAGAAGCACGCACTATTCCAAATATTTGAATTTAAATATAGAACACACCATTTCCTGAGTTGTGGATCGCCTTTATCGCTTTCTTCAGTTTCGTTAGGCCATCGCGGTCGAAATCCAGCGTCTGAAACAAGTAGACGTATTATTATATATTATGTAAAACCGCAGCAGATCTGTAAATATAGAGATATTTGACTCTCACCGATCTCTACCTACTTATTGAAGGATCTAGCGAGTCTTAACACAAATTTTTGTATAAAATTTATTTAACGAATTTCTCCTTCTGCGACTAATCTCATCATACAGTTCGAGCCAGAATAACACATTACCTACTGCTATATGAAAAAAATGCCGCTTCATACAACAAACTATTTACATTCAAAAAGTGTCGCTGAATACAGCGCATTACAGTTTTGAATCATTTTCAAATTGCCTCCAAGTAGTCAACAGCGCGTGGATGCGGCTTGAGCGTTATCAATAAGCGGCCAGGACAATGGGATCCACGAGCCATCGAGCCGAGTGGCTCACATCTGCCGCTTAGGGCCAGCCGGCGATTAATCAATGGCCCCTCGCCATGGAACCAACCGGGAGCCAAAATAATAGCTCGCACTCTTCCTTTTAAGTTTGACTTTTGTCATGGGCACCCCGCCCGACCGTTACCGGTTCAGTTCATTTTACAATGTTGCTGAGGACATTGCAGTATTCAAAAATATAATCATGCGAAGGATATTGCAGTATTCAAAAATGTAATGTTAATGGAAACATTGCAATATTCAATAATCAGTGACACTTATTAAATTTAATTTGTTATTTTCATTATTCATACAGACCTGACCGGTATCTTTTTTATTAATAAATTATTAATCAAAAACATATAAATATACTTAAAGGGTATATCAAACAGATCAGATAACACAGATTAAAAAATTTCGTGTACGTTAAAAATAATATAATAGATTGATTCTTTCAAAGATTTGTTACTCAAAAAGGGGTTACGTTATAAATCTCCCAATTAATTTATAAACACAAAAAGTATTACCCACCATGAAGCACAAGTTATAATTGCAAATATTCATGAAGTGGACAAATAATATACCTCAACAACCAATAGTATTTTAAACTATCTACTCTCCTTTATACGAACCTACATATTTAACATACAACAACAAAATGTATCGAACGCTTTAAAAATATTCGTAATACACAACATGTATTACGTAACACATTCTTTGATAATAACTTAATTATCCCAAGCAATACATTCATACAAATACACGCACACACAAGTCCGCCCACATCCTTATCAACCATGACTCACACTTGCTACTCGTTACTTAATTTTAAACTTCGACTGATAACATGCACATATGAGCCTTTCATACACGCACGTATGTTAGGTACTGGTCCATTAAAATGTAATATTGTTAATAAAAATAACTTTCCATTAAGAAATGCTTGAAACTGGCTTGCATGAAGAGAGTGATGACTTTGAAAGGGACATGTCAAATCTGTATAGGTACAAATACATAGTTGGCAATCGATGTTTTCTGCTTACTCTGCAACGGAACTGGATTTATGTCGTCATACATAATAATAATAAAATAACTTCAATATTAATTACTAATAGGATAATCGTTAAAAGGCTAAAAGCAGTCCATAGAGAAAGCTTGATTCGTATACCTATCTATTTCGATATAAATAATTTAATAATTAACTCATTGCAACTTGTACATAACATGTAAATAGGTAAACGAACTAGTTTCTATTCGCGACTTCGTCCAATTACAAAAATATTTCACCAAATTCCAAAAATCTGCACACGGCAGTTATTGCCCATACTATTCATATTATCCACATTGCAGCTATTTCTATGCACATTCTGTAAATCTCTGTGACTTATAGAATTAAATAATTCGAACTCAAAAAATGACAAATACATGCGAAATGTCTTTTCTCCTTCATATAATGTTACACACCCCATTTAATCACCTCAGGGCTTGGTTTTCTTTATGTACTCTCTGTGTTTTTTCCTACTTCAAATTATCTCTACACAGAACTTGTTTTATACTGTTTTACAACCCCGTCTCACCCCAATGAGGGCTGAATTTTTTAAGTGGTCTATGAACTTTTCGAGGGTTCAAACTATCTTCATATTAAACTTGTATATGACTCGTAAATTTAACGTTGCAATTCGTGCACGTTCTAATATTAATAAAATTACGAGGATTGTTTAAAAATTTATGAAAATGGATAAGGAGCATCTTTTTGTGAAGTCCTTCGTAACTTTTGAAGTACTTAATCAATAGAATTATATATTATACAAGCAAAAATATATTGAGGTACATCGCAGTAATTCAGCATTATCCGTATTTGTAACTGTGCAAATCGTATTTAATTTTACTCAGCACCGTGACATTCGACTAATTATTAGTGGGTATTCTTACAGATATTTATACAGTAAAAAACACTAATTATTTCCTCAAACTACCACCACTATATATGTATATCGTTTTAATTGTTTTTTGAACTTCGTTTATGTGTCTGGGATTCATCATACAGAATGAGTAACATACAACTTCATTCATTTATAATGCAATAAAAACCGTATATGTCAGCAGTCGAAACCGATGGTGCTGCCATGTATTAAAAAATAACGATTTCGAACAATAAAGAACACGTGAGTCGCTATGCTAGCTCTAGATAAACCAAGCGACTCATGATGCGGTAGTTGTTAAAGTCTACACAGTCTTATAATTATTTTATACATTATATGTACGTGTTAGTGAAGAAAGGTCGTCCAATGGCGGCCACCTCTCGGTAAAAAGGGGCAGTTGGTCTGTCGACCTGAAGACAGCAGGATTCTGCTGGATTCGGAAGGCCCCAGGGCAATAGTGGTGGCGATTAGAGCCTAGGCATATATCCACTAGTGGACATCCAAAGGCTGATAATGATGATGATGACATTAGCGGAACGAGAACACTTGTAATCACGCTATAAAATCAACACATCTCTCGCTATCTAAGAATATATGTACTCCAAATCCGTGATTCATACAAAATGAGGTTTTTACTCTCTCTAACACAACGTAACCGGTAGTTGATTCATTGATCATAACAATAAAACGCATACAATAATATGATTTATATATATACATGTTTACAGCGTTTTCAAATAATAGTATA
>DWDT01005814.1:0-10144 GCA_018245595.1 Microceris scylla
GGGAGGGGGAGAGGGGGGATTTACAATTGTATTTTCTTTTCTACGGCTACCCGCCGCGCACCGTCGGATGAAAGGGCGCGAAAAAATCGTATAATTACATATTTTTTGTACCACGTTCGAAATTAGTTTCTAGCGACTGTAAGGCTTTAGGGGAAATCCATTTTTGAAATCTACGTTTCAGTTCCATTAAAGAAAGAAATGATTGAGTTTGATCGAATGTTTATTTGAAAAATGTTTTTTTTTAATTCCCCCTCTCCACAATCTCTGCCTTATAATAGAATATCGTTTATGTGAGTGAAAGAAAGTATAGGCTGAAATGAAAATGGCTAATTTTTTAACTCCGACCGCTAAAGTCTAAAAGTTCGACATATATATATGTAGTACAATACAAAAATATGTGCGGATATGATGCGGCACTTTTTTTGGAGAGGTGACATATTAAAACGTAATTTATATTTATAGGTCGTTAGACTAAAATTTTATTTTTAGCTTTCCGGTTTTCTTGAAATAAATTTTTTAAATTCAAATCTTTTAGACTCCCTCGTTGGTCGATTGGTTGCAAAACACTACTTACTGCTGATCGGAAGGACGTCGTCGTTGTCGTCGTCGACGTTCGTCGACTGCTGTTAATTGTGGTATTCGTAACGACTGTTATGGTTATTGCCAGCTGCTATTAAGATACCATTTAATAATAACTGTAATTTCATGATAGAAATGTGGAAAAACTACACGACAATGTAGCTATGAATGAGCCCGCGCAACATGTGCCGCTTGGTGTATACAGAGCCAGCACACCACCGGAGCGCGCTGTAATGTGGGTAGTCCCACAATATTCTTACTCAACGACTGACAGTACATACTCGTAGTTGGCGACACTATCGGCTAGATGGAAACATAGTCATATAACACTATTTTGACTGTAATGCATATGGATGCGTTACAGTCAAAATAGTAATATGAGTTATTTCTATGCGTTACAGTACGCCTTGCAAGTTTGGCTTCGCAAAATTCTCTACGACTGTGCATGTTTGTATATATGCACAGTCGTAGCGAGCTTAGTAGCAATGCAACGCAACGGTTATTGCTCCTATTTCCTTGGAGTATCTGGCCGTTTGGTGCTACTGTTTAAAAATATATCATTCGTACGCACGACCTTGACTGCGCATTTAAAAATAGAACGTTACGGTTACGTCACGTGCCGAAAAAAGAAAAAGGAATTAAAAAAAACGCGCACCAAAATGGCCGACACTAAACCGTAGCAGTGCAGTGGATAGGGTTGGCGCACTTCCGGTATTTGCAAATGCACTACATCCGGTATTTGAAAAGAAGTAGAATAAAAAAAACTTTATTTCTTTAAATACGGACATATTTGCCTTAGATATTTACGATCCCGTACACACTTTATTAGTTTCAACCGGTGCATATATATGTTTTTCTTAACCGTGTTTTTTTTTTCCAACCTAATATAAGTTGAAGAGGCCTACGTCCAGCAGTGAACGGGAGTACGGTGATGATGATGATACTATAGCTTGATTCTTCGTCAAAGTGACAGTTTACAACCAGCTGTTGGAATCTGTCCCCCTCTCTCGCAATGCGAAATAATTTACTACTATATAGTTTGATGAACGACCAAGACCGATGAATGAATGATGTCTATAACAATGTATGATTTTCAGTTAGTGCGTGTGTGTATATATATACACACACGCACGCACGCACGCACACGCACGCACACACACACATATATAGTATGCATTGAGTAAGTGTATGTGTTTTATTCAAACTTTATGATATTTGGCACTTGGTTCTCACTGTATATTCCGTAACAAACCAGACGCAACGATACAATATTCAAATATCATTTATTCAAAATTGGTTCATAAGAACACTTTTTGTACGTTAAAATGATGCTACCACCGCTTCGGAAGATGCCTCACTATGGAAAAGAAGCGGCGAAAGAAACTCCATAGGTGTGCATCTTTTAAAATAAATAACAATAATAATAATAACCTAAACGTGAGGGGTAAGAAAAAAATGGATTCATAAATATCACGAAGTAAGACTACTCTATATTAATGAAAAATGTTTACTATTTAAGTCACTTGTTCACTAACAAACTTTAGTACTAGTAGAGCACACATTCAGACTCCGAACCGATACTAGAAATACCCTTACGACTTCAATTAAATTAAAAAGGTTTTCATGAAACAAAAGGTTTCCAATTTATTTTTAACATCCGGCGAGTTCACAGCCACCATCCGGTACACGTTTTCTCCAACGTGACAACCCTACGCGCGACATAACTGTTCATTTGAGAAACGTTAAAACGAGGTTTATTTTTATATAACAATTCTTACTAGCCGTGCTCAGAGTAGGACACGGTGGGAAAAAATGTCGACGGACGTGATAAGATTCTTGGTTTGGAGCAAGGGCTGCACAATGTAACAACACGCCTGTAATCCCCGACGGGATAGGCAAAGGAGTGTAGTAAGTTCTCACGTTTCGCCAATTACGTTTATGTCGCATGGAATAGTGTAGTGTGTGTAAGACACCTTACAATATAAGTTAGGGTAAGTTATGTATTGAGTCAGTTATAATAAAGACGTCAAATACGCCTTTCAATACTACATCGAGCCTGCAACCACATTGCATGGCGACCCTTGTAGGACGGTGCGCCTGTGGCGTTGCCACGCTGCACGCGCACCGGGAGGCGTTGAGAATTAAATAAGAATACTTTACATTACAAAATTTAGAACATATAGAAATAAAAACTTTAAGAAGTGAAAAATAAAAATGTATTACTACAATGTAAAAAAAATCACCATCACCGCGGCTCTACTCTTCAATGCCTACATAGAAAACGCTTGGATGAAGAAATAAATCATCGACCCAGAATGATCCAGTGACAACAAGGTGAGGTTAACCAGTCAGCGGATTTCATACTCTTCATAGAAATCAGAAAACTGTACCCTGCTCCGCGTACGTCGTCATCATTAGGTCAGAAAGAGAAGAATCAATACTTACCCGTCAACGACGTTAAAGTTGAATAAAATTGTCACCCGCCCAACAATGATTATCGTAGCCTAGCAGGGAACTCCCATGATTGACCGGCGGACTTCTGCCCCTGCCAACGCGATACTCACTTATACGGTAAAAAAAGAAATATAATTTTGTTTATTTGTAACGTAACTTTACTAAAAACTATAATTTAATGAAATAATCATATTGCAAAATTTTTTAATTGTTTATTCGTCGTATTATTAGATATCATAAAGTATTTCTTTTTTGTTGTCAATTGTACGTAATAATTTAAACATCCCTTTATAATGTCTTTATAATCCCTTAATAATATAATTCCATCTTAACACACTACAATGGGTGGTAAGCCGATTGCCATGCACCAGTCAAAAAGAGGGGGAGGGGGGAGGGAGGGGAAGGGGTGGAGATAGGAGATAGTGATAGGAAGAGGGGGAGGATTAGGAAGGCAAAAAGAGAGGGACAGTCGGGGAAGAGAGAAGAAGGAAGGGGGAGGGAGGGGAGAGAGATGTAGAGATAAGGGGGTGGAAAAAGAGGGAGATAGATAGAGAGGGAGATGGAGAGAGGGAGAGAACTTTCTGACAGCAATTATGGCCGCCTTCTGTATACCTAGCATTTAGAGATACCTGTGTTGTTAATACATGTTTCTACTGGTGTACAAATAAGGTTACAGTGATAGCCTAGTGGGTAAGAATTCAGCGTTTTACTCCAGCGGTGTTGGGTTAAAATCCATGGCACGCACCTCTTTACAAAAAGTGCGTTTTAGGTTTAAATATCACTTGTTAACCGTGAACGAAAACATCGAATCTGTGTGCGAAAACATCCGTGTGCGAAGTTTGCCAACGCGCACTTGGCCAGCGTGGCAGACTATGCCCTTTAGGCCTCTCAGAGAGCAGACCCATATTTGAATAGGGAAATGATAAAAAGGTCGAAGTACAAATAAATAAATCGTGGGCTACGACAGGTACCTTGACAATGAGCATCAGCCAGATAAAGGCACAAAAGACTCGCAGGAGTGGCTCTTGGATGAATGGCTTCGACTTTTGTGAATATATGATTAACGATTGATAAACGAGTACAATCGATGCTAGGTCATCGTACACTCGTGACATCAGCACACAGCGTGACGTGGTGCAACAAAACTAAGACATCTACATCATCATCATCAGCCTACTTCCGTCCACTGCTGAACACAGGCCTTCACCTTTTCACATCCACCCAGGTTCGTACACAAATAAATACCCGTTTTAATAAAATTGTTATAGACGTTGCCAGAACATTTTACAAACACTCTAATACGGTTCTTTAATCAAGTCTATAGAACGTCTGAACCGATTACTTTGAAACGTGGCACCATAGATAATTCAAGTTGTAGGAGAGAACACAGTGTGGTTCTAACAATTTTTTTTCAATCTCCAAATGGTATAAATGAGAAATGACAGATATTGCATAAATAATGTTAGATACTGTTATTACTATTAAATGTTTCGTGAGTGTATATATTACACATGATTATAAATGTGATTAAGTATAAATGCAGCGAGTTCACAGTGGAGACTGTCTCCGCCGCGAACTCGCTGCAAGCGCCGGGAGCTCATGAGGAAGGACCTCGTACAGGTCCGAAAACTAGTCGGGCCACCCCGAAAAACGTACGTGAGTTAAGCAGATACTGTTATGATATTGACCATATATTTATATACAACAAAATTTAAAAGACAACATTATATTTTGCAAATCTTAAAAAGAAGAAGCCTATGTCCAGTAGTGGTAGGAAGTACGCTGATGATGATGATGAAAAATATTAAAAAATCCCTACGAATTGTAGTTTCTTAAAACGTTAATAGCGTCACATTGATTGAACGTATCTTAATAATCTTTGTTCAAGATAACGGCAGTGTCTGAGAATTAAAATTCAAAAGTTTGATCGAAATGAATCCAGCCGATTCTGCGTGAAGTGCCACATCGACAGACCGCTAGCTTTTTTTATATAGGGGATCGTCTAAAGCTAAAGTCTTTCAATCAGCACTTGCCCTGCTTGTTCGGCTAGCAGGCCATAGACTGCCACGCTTGCCAGACTCCGACCTTAACCCTTTTCATTATGAGACCTGTGTCCAACAGTAGAATGATAAAATGATGGTGTAATACAAATGAGATGAGATGAGATGTTGATGGTGTAATACAAATATAATTATATATGTTACATATAAGATATATCAAAATAATGTAGGTACTACAATATCATACACCTTAGAAAGATCTAAGTACTAAAAGTCTTCGATGCTGTATGTATCTCTCTTAGGGATAATCCACAATAACCATTTTTTATCCTTTACTTTTTACGAGACATTTAATGGCTTATTTACGAAGCGATTTTAAAGCAATATCCTTATGCAATTAAGTACGTTAAATACATCGTGCATTAAATATAATATCGATATGGCCCATTACAGAAAGTAATTTAAATGAATATTTTCGAAGATATTACAGATTTAAAATGCAGGGACCTAGCGGTTGCGGCGGTACCGGCCAGGGGAACGGCGGCCCATGCCTAGGATTTACCGTTCCAATTTAAACGCCTACAATTTCCGGAGAGCTATATTTTGCAATTGACCATTAATAAATCGCCGGGTCAAGCTTTCAACGTTGCAGGCTGAGGTTTGGGCGTTGAGTGTTTTTCACATGGCCAATTATATGTCACTCTTTCAAGAGTAACCTCTAAAGAGAACATGTTTGTGTTGTCTAATAATAAAAAAGCTGTTAATGTTGTATATAAAGACATTCTGTAGTATATTTTGTATCAGTATTGCATCCGTGCGAAGCCGGGTCGGGTCCTTAGTATATTTATAAACGTGAATCGTAACATCACGCCGGTAATTCGTTAAGGGGTAAGCAGAGGAGTGTAATACAGTCCCACGTTTCACTAGTTAAATTTACGATCCATGGAATAGGTGGTGAACCTATTGCCATACACAGGGCACAGACTCATACTCCGAGTTACTACGAGAAATTCTAAATTAGAAATATCCAATAGTACCCGAAGTTAAGTATTCAATAGTACCCAATAGTAAGGGGTTCCAACCACCATCTCCAAGCCAACCTCACTGCACGTGGTGCAGCCTGTTATAACAGACGAGGCTCTGGCGACCGGCTGATTGCGGTATAGCGCAGCCTAAATAGGCGCGGCTAAATGCCCTGGCCACCGACGGGCAGCAGCGTCGTTGGTGCGAAAAGCTGTGCCCTGCGATCTTCAACCCGCATGCCCAGCGCGTAGATTACGGGCATAAACGCCCTTTTAGGGGAGGCCTATGTCCAGAAGCGGGCCAAGATAGGCTGATGATGACCCGACCGGGGATTTGAACCCTGGCCCTCTCGGTCTGCAGTCGCGCATGCAACCCGTCGAGCAACGAGGCAGTTAAAAACCAGAGACAATTATTTGTTAAAAGTATTTACTTTGAATGTTATTGAGGTTCTTATGTCAAATAGTAAATATCGCTCATTGGCGACTAGAATTTGACATTTCAAAAACACTACCGTTTAGAAAACAGTTCAGAACGTTTGAAATCATAATTATTTTATGACTATTACAATAGTTATATATTATAGAATAGTCTATAAGTCATATAATATTATAACTATAATATATGTAACTGTTTTCTGAAATATAGCGTTTCTGAGATGTTGGTCTCTAGTCGCAAATGAGCGATATGTACTTTTAAAAATGTTTTAAAACACATACTTATGTGTTAGACAATAATATTATTAATGCATACAATTATTAATGTATCATTTTATTTAATATATATATAAAACAAAATACATCGATGTTATATCTTTCTGCACTCCCTCAATATAAATTGTATCTCGACCTGTGCCCGGTGTATGGCAATAGGTTCACCATCTATTCCGTTGGGGGTTGCAAACGTAACTGATGAAACGTGTGTGTACTACCGTCTGCCCACTTGTACGTTGATTACAGGCGTGACGTTACGACGCATAGCAACGTCGTAAAACCTAAACACGGTGCGCGTCCAAACGGTCCTATTGGACAGATACAGTCGGTTGTGGAATTAAATAATTCCCAATTAGCGCTCTCTCACAAGCAAGTCGACTTGATACTGGGCTTGGGGGCCGGCGGTCATCGAACCCGCCCTAGAATCGGATGCACTTGGTACTACCGCGTGCTGGTATAGTTAGATGCTAGTTCAGTAATAAAGGGCGACGTAGTCGGAGCTATAATATCTATTATTACATTGTGCTATAATATTATAAATCCATGGCGCATACCTCTTTACAATGGTGTGTTTTAATATTCAATATCAATTGCTAGAAAAACATCGTGAGGAAATCTGCACAGCATATAATTTATAAAAAAAATCCTGAAGTCTGCCATCGCACACTTGGCCAACATGGCAGACTAAGCCTTAACCCTCTCAGTATGAGAGGAGGCCATATTCCAACACTGGAATGATAATAAGGGTCTAAGAATAATTGGACCTACTTATGCAAAACAGAATCGACCCTATAAAATTTTAGGTTATTTTTAATAAAATCTATTTACAATATTGCGCAAAATAATTTGTTCTATGTATACAAATATATTGGACAAACAAAAATGGCTTTTTCTCAAAACTATCATTTTGTGGGTTGATTCTGTTTTGCATAAGTGGGTCGAATTGTGGTACAGTATTGCAGACGATAACGATTAGAAATCCAGACTCCGCGCCGTATACTAGATACTTCGTGATAGAAAAGTCCAATAGCACCCGACCCGGAGATCGAGCCCAGGACCTGTTGAATGGTAGTCGCGTTTGCTACCACTCGACCAACGAGGCAATCCAATTCTATTTCCGCTGCTATACGTCCCAATATAAAGATATACAGACAACTATATCTTTTTTAGATTTATAATGTTTTATCCTTTATCTGACAAAGCGGCTGGCAGCAGTCGGTCAGAGCTCAGTGGCGTGCTATTGGAGAGGCCTGTGTCCAGCAGTGGGCGGGAGTAGGCTGATAGTAATGATGATCAATGTTATATCGCGCGAGTGTCACCACAAAACACTTAAAACGCAGAACATCATATTGAAATGTGTTACAGTTCATTTTAAATGCGACCAAAACGCGCTCTACTAGCCAGTCTATTTCTATGAATCCTAACAGTTTATAGAAAAAAAATGTATATAAGAACGTATAAATGTTTAATAAAAACAGTTCGAAGTCCAACACACGTATACCTAACAGTACAAAAACATTGTTAATAGAACTCGTTAATTTTCGTCGTGATATATGAAATATATTTTTTTACGATTGACACAGTACATGTAAAGTGAAAAAAAATAGCCCTATATCTAGCACTAGTACAAGCAATGTGTTTGCAAGACTTTTGCACTTTGTGGTCTCTGCCTGTCGCTGAGGGACCTGACTTGAAGATATATACATTTGTATATAATACTGTTAATTTTTGTTTTTTTTTTGACTATTACATTACATCATATTTATATTTCCCCGTTTTCTTACCCTATTTACCCCATAAAGAACCTGGCGGGATTACAAGCCCAGTATATGATAATAGAGTCACTCCCTTCTTCAAGAAATGTAACACATAACTGCTGAAAAGTAGAAGTACCACTCCTCTGCCTAACCCTCCGGAGACATACAAGCGTGATGTTATTTTATGTTTCTAAACTCTACCAACATATCCTGATTACAACGGCACAATATATCATAAAGGAAGCAGATACCATTGATAGTTTATTGTATATTGCTGCATAAAAGGCAGAGTCCATAGTCCACGCGTTGGCGCCAAACGTTTGCCAAACATCGCTGTCACAAAAAAATGTTATGATATTTGAACAGCAAATTATTTAAAGTCGAACAGCAAAACCATTGGCGCCCAACATTTGCCAAACATCTCTGTTACGACAAAACGTATCACATTAATACCACAAAGTCGAACAGCAATAGTATTGGCGGTAAAGTTTGCACCAACATTGGTCGTTCGTTGATGCAACTGGTATTAGTTTTGTTCATGTGTGTGTCAGTGTGTTGTGTACGTGTGAGTGCGTTAAAGTAACCATACATCTATTAATAGGCAGAATAAACATCCGTATGTTTTTAGTTGTGTTAAGATAGTGTTGTTAGATTAAATTGTGTTTTGTGTGTGCATTTACAACATACATCATACAAATGAAGTGTTCCACTCTCCTGCCTATCCCTTCGAGGATCACGAGTATGATATTACTATTTTTTTCTTACGTAACGATCATCTTCCTTAAATAACGATCTTATTGACAACTCATACTGACAGAACTACCCGACACCAAAAGTCCTATTCCCACAGTCCTATATAATGTTACTGCATATGCGTATGGTAATTATGTTTTCTATCAGCTCGTTCACTCTTCATCATCGTCATCATCACATCAGACGTTACCGCTCCACTGCTGGACATATACAGAAGCCTCAGAATCCGCCGAAGACCTCATCCAGCCGCTTTTAACACGAAAATAAAATTTCAAACATAAGTCTTCATACACGTGGTTGAATATTTTAACATAATATTACTAGGACACGAATACTTAATATAAAAAATAAATATCACAGTTGAAATATAATTACCGTGATAAACGGGCCTCTTGCCAGTTAAGAGTGAAGCCTTATGAATATTATTAATAGTATAATTCTTGTGTGAACTTTCCACCAAACAAATATAATACAGACTTTTGGATAACGATAATTTTGACATGTTTACGTTCTATTGCGATTTTACTTCTATTCTGGGATACAAGTTTATATGTATTCAACTATTCAGCAATGGTATGCTACTTAGGATTGGGTTTGGAATGTTTTATGCATTCAAGAACTTCACTATAAAGCTAATCAAACGTTATACGACAGGATGGATGTTAAAGAGTTCCGCATCATGTGAGGCTTGGTTTACATGGAACTACCATACCTGAAACGAAATAGCACGACTGTAGTCCCCGAAAGGGAGGTAGGGGAGGGTAGTACACCTTCACATTTTATCTTTTACGTTTTATATATCCCATGGAATAGGCGGTAAGACTATTGCCATAACACATCCACTGGAGCGTGCTGTACTGTGGATAGA
>DWDT01005815.1:0-10143 GCA_018245595.1 Microceris scylla
ACTAGAAAATCTAAATTAGAAAATTTTTGTAGTGTTCGACCCGGGAATCGAACCCGGGACCTCCCGATCGGCAGTCGTACATGCAACCAACACGACCAACGAGGCAGTCATCGTGGAAAATGATTCATTTTTTAAATTGTTTTATCATGACGTCACTCGTCACGGGATAGACAGACAGCACCGAGTCACAGATATGTATATGCTATACTTACAGCGCTTTTTCTACATTCGTCGCACTCTTCATACTCCCACGCAAGCTTCGAAGACTCCTAACTCCTGTATTAATCAATATCTGACCTATTTGGTCAAGGTAGTATCTGACCTATTTGGTCAAGGTAGTTGAATTTCGGTCTTGGGATAGAATGTTGCTGACAAATAAATCTTGAATTTTTTTTTTCTCTAAGTATTTTATTTTGTAGAAGTAATTCGGTAGAAGGAAGAAATGAAAAACCATGTCATCGCCATTGAAGGACGTGCCTTGTCTATATATTAAACGAGAGCAAATCCGCACTCAGCAATCGTTTGTATTGTCAAATAAATTTCTGTAAACATTATATGACTACTTTTCACCTATTACATTTTTATGAACTTATAAGTTAAAGTTCACTCGTTCGTATGAAGCCTGCATCCAGCAGTCGACTGGGACAGGCTTATGATAATAATAAAATGTTAAAGATATGACATATAAAAATTATCATGGTTACTCATTATCTCATCATTTTATTTATTTATATGTGTTGCTTGTATTTTCTGTGCTTTGTAAGTATTCACACCGTAGACGCTCTATAGTGACTCTATGATAGAATGGTGCTTTATTTAAAAACAAAAGTCAAATATTTTTATATCAATGAATGGAAATGTCCACATTAGCGAACCGCCCTTTTCCTATTAAATATTACAACCATGTTGTCCTTACTCTCTTGTACTAATCTGCATCTTGCCAATCCAATTTTCAATTATGCAAAGCCAACTATTTTGATCTTATGAGCACTCTTAGACATATATACAAAATTTTAGTAAGGATTCTAACTTCTGTCCATATCTCTTTGTTTCGAAGTCATTATTGTATAACTAAAATCAAATACTTATTGTGTTCTTACTAGTTTTTCACATTGAAGGAAGTATTCGGGTCCTATTTATAACATTGTCCACATTACTAAAGGTTCGGAGACCTTAATAAAAACTTCAAACTGAGTAATCTCAAGCTAAGTAGAAACCACAATAAACTACAATAGGCGAGCATGTGAAACGAAAGAAGATTGTCAGGACCGTAACCAGTAGGTATACATCCCTGCTTTCTATATACCCCTATGAGAAATATATCGGATAATATTTACATATGACATATGTAGGTACTAAATCTTTATTTTACTTTCATCCTTCAAGTATCAGCATCATATAAGCCATAGTGAGCGCGCTGTTTAAACTGCTCCTAACACAGCATTGAGATATTGACAACGAAATGGTGACGTTTAGAAGTGGTCGAAACCGTCTCAAACCCATAATCTAACCCACGCCTACCCATAATATACTACCTCGCACTACTCGTAAGCACGTAACCATCCAGATTAAACCATTCCATAAATGTTACATATGCGAATGGTACAATAGGTACGCAGCCTTAGCACTAAGGCCTAGCTAAACTGGCCCGGAATAATGGCCAGTATAGGAGAAGCGCTTATTGTTTATGTAGTGCTTTCTATGTGCCCAGTGTATGTGGATAGCCACAGGTGGCGACGATTAAATGCTCCTGAATATTGTAGCAAATTGCTTTTAAATCGAACCCGCCCAGCGTCAGCCGTTCATATAGCGTAGGGTGTTCGCGTCGAGGGATATACCTGTTAATACTTTAACAATGTGATTGATTATACTCGATAATTTTCAGTGTGAAAGTACTTAATTGAAATATGCTAAGAAACAATTATTGCATATTATGTTGTAATATCTCCATTAAATGTTCTTAGCTAACAGAACAGTATATATTAAGACATTATCGTTATTCTACTTCAATTCAGCACGTATTAAACGTACCAAAGCTTAAGTCATGTTTAACTTTAAGCTTTACATTTTAAAGGAGATGTAACTCCAACAGTGCAACGGATGGTGGGGTTCATAAATATATTGATAGTGATGAGGGCGATATTTCACAACCTTGTAGTCAACGTAGAAACGAATAGTGTCATGGTTCGGTGATTACAGTACGTGTTTTCCTACAAATAATTACTATTCATTCAATACTATGGTTAACAACTAGATTAATGATAGCATCTAATTTGGGCCAGTCAATTATCTGATGTAATCGAGTGGGATAAGGTTGGAACATTTTGTTTTCGCACATTCATTTTGATCTTTCAATGTACCCTCGTCAATCTAGTGTCGGAGTCCGCATGCTCGGAATTCGGCCAATATTATAAGAACATTATATATACCTTATTCTATGTATTCATATAAAGCACAGTTTTTAGAAGGAAAATTCAAATAGCAAGCAGTTGAAAACGTCCAATGTCGTACGCGTTACGGTGCAGCGTTCAGCCCGAAGTGCGCTCTCGCACACGCGTCAAACATTTTTCCAGCAGCCCATTTGACTTTGCAAAAAGCGATAACAATAAGAACAGGCAAAAGTGCCAGCTCGCATTCACCCTTTCCAAGTGACTTCACACATGGCCTTTGTTCGGACTAACATACGATAGCGGCAAAGTCGGCAAAGAAGTGTTCTCCTATTCGGGACGGCGACATAAAGTTCATTAAAGGCGAACAGAGCGTGTTGGAGTGGCTACCGGCGCGCGGGGCCGATAGCCGACCCTCGCCCCTCGACATCGTCCACCACCCACCACCCGCCTAATATTTTCTATATGAATATTAACACCACTGACGTCAGTTAACGTCATGCTCGAGCGACACTCGAGACCGTCGGCCACTGTGTTAACATTCATAAATGTGACCAGCCTTTAAAAGAAATCCGCCGGTCTCTCTCACATGGACAAATTAATAGATGTTGAATATATGTGTTAATATGTCGTTGCTCTAATTATCGGCGCCGGAGTATTTTGTCATTGTGTTGTGAGGACATCGCAACACGAGCACTCTTTGTACCCAAATTAGTTTCAGTGATCTTTTTAGCGTTGTAACAGTAATCATTTCCTCAATTCTTGGTGTACTATAGCGATACAATACAATACAGAATTTCGATATAGTTTCAACTTACAACTAATGGAATACGTCGATAGATAATAAGACGTCGTTACGGATCACGACTGTCCGAACGAATTTTTAACGTGGAGACAGACTAAATATTAGTAGAAGGTGGTGGTAGTGCATAGTGCATATTTTATTGTTTACGTGCAATAAATCTCGATTTATATAGTAGTGACGGGGAAATGTCGTCATACGTGTGTTAATCGAGCGTGTGTATAAGCGGTGCAATTATTATTATTATTTCGAATTGCATATCTCACATTCTCGATCGTCTGGCATACTGGCCACATGCCGCTCCGCTAGGCAGACGAGTTCGTTTTCCGGTAGAGCAGGCATCTAGATTCATCATTTAAAATTTGGTTATTTAGCCAATTGTATTTTAAATTGATAAACCTTATAATAATATTTATATCCAGCTGTATTTGTGATATTGTGATTGTTTATGATTTATTTAAGACCTTATTTTTATCTAATGGCTACGCATAAATTTCCCCACGTTTCTAGAGAGTTCAGTACAACTCTCCGTGTTATATTTAATTGGTCTGTTTGTAATATCAAAATAATAGTTTATAATTATTGCATGTGAAGAAAGTATGTGCCGTACATATAATAAAAACATATTTTTTAATATTTTTGTTGTTTATTTCGCGCAATCTCGGAGGCGACTAAACTAGATTCGACGTGACTTACATTGGTAGATATTTGACATTATGAGTAGTAACTTAGGTTTTTTTACAAAGCCTTTTAATGCTTCGTTCAAAAAATTTAAAACCCATAAACTGTTATAAGCCCATGCGAACAAAGTCGCGAGCACAGCCAGTTCACAATAATCTAATTAGCGGCAAGATAACTGTTGGCAATAATGACATTCCGTGAGTAACAAACATTCAAAATTAGATTAAAATAATAACACAACAAAATAAGTCAACGGGCCTACAGTAAAATACACATAAACATTTTTCTTTCGTTACCATAAAAAGTTCAAAAGTGTGGTTCATACATCAAAAGCCTTCCTTGAGGAACCTCCTAATTAACGGATAAAAAACCTTATTAAAATCTGTGCAGAGACTCTCGTAGTGCGTACATTCATACAGACAAAGGTTCAGTTTTACTCACAAAAAGGAACTGTTAATTAATACCGGTAATTTTTATCCAAGAGGCTTTTGTGCATACGTGTTCAAACAAACACTTTATAGGTCTAAGATGGAATACGTATACATTGAGCATATGTATTCAGTGTCTATAATTTCTTCTTCATGATTCTTAGAGCATAACACATTTTCAGTCCAAGTCTATACCTACGGATTACGATTATATTGAGCAACTCCCGCGGACAACTTTGCTGGCGAAGCTTTCTTCATGTGGCAGTACTAACCGCGTTTCTCCATTCCGTATGGTACTTTATATATTTCGACAATAATACTATCAATAAGATATTAAAAGTAAGAGCCATTAAAATGTTTTTTTTATATATTTGTAAGTGTTGCTGAACTTTTCTGCTCTTTTTTGCTGAAAAAGTAGTTTCTAATCTAGATCTTAGTGAGAATTTTGGAAATAAAACAATGTTTTGAATAATCCATTGGTGCAGTGGTTAGTGAATGTGAATAGTGAATAGTCTCGAGTTCAATAAAAATGTGTTCTGTGTGTCATAAATATGTGTTCTGTCTTAGCGTTAAAATGTCTATGGAAGATAATTTATTAAGATATTTCCACTATATGTAGGTACGTTCGTTTTGTACTAAAAGTTCGTTTTCACATTCATACTATGATTCTCTTAACGCCTAAATATTTTTCATTTTATTAATCTTTTCTTCTACGCCTTCTATTTACACATGTAGGTACATTTGCAATTTCTGCTAAATTTCTTATTTAGTTCTTAGGATTTCATGAAGGCTTTCCATTGTAATCCATTTACAATGTTAAGTCAATTTGCATCCGCTTGCGATATTAATGTACTTTGAAGTGGTTTCGAAGATAATGCACCCGGACACGGAAGGTGGCACCTCTGCAATCCGCGGCCTAATGCAACTAGCGCTCCTCTAATGGATCCTAATCATATTATACATCGTGCATACATTTACATGCACAGACACGGTTACCGGTAATGACTATAAACCACAACGTACCCTGATTCGTAAAGGAAACAGCCGCTCAGGTCCGACATTTTAGGCTAAAGGGTGACAAACATACGAAACAAATAGGATGAAATTAGAAATTCATTACATGACTGCGGATCGGCACAGTTAAACGCAACAAATAAAGAGATACACGACATTCTCTCACCTGCGTAGGTAAATAAACAGGAAACAATACGGTTAATCTATTCCCGAAAATTATTTCATAAAGGACTGCGAAAACTGAGGAGGAAATTTCCAAAGTGAGCAACACCCCGCAGTATCTTATCGGCAAAGCGGCCACGAAATTCAAAGTCAATTTTCGCATTGACGCCTCACGCTGCTATGAAAATAGGGCCGATACCAAAGTCAGGAAACGGTGTTACGACTGCGCGCCATCGATTCCGCGAGCAATTTAAAATCCACTTAAAGACAACCGCAGACTGTTAATCGAAAAGTTTGCGATGAAGCACGATCCAGCAGGAACCTCTAATTGCTTGTATTAAAATAACTGACTGATGTCAAACATATCTAGGGCGGCCGCCGGTGCCTGGCACGGCGCTTCACATGTTAATAATCATTATGATAACATCAAGTATGCGATAGCCGGCTATATTCCCCTCGGCTAGGGTTGCCACCATAACCGACGAGTCCATTTAATTTTTTTTTTATTTCCCCATACATATACGAAAAACCTCTTATTACAACATATTTGCACTCGCAAACAAGGCACACTATAATGTTAAAAACTAAAATAGTAAATTTTTACTCATCTAACTTTTCAAAAACAAATCATACACGGCTACATCGTTTGTAACTTCAATAGCCCTATGTAACTAATGACCTGAGCTACGAAATACAGCGACTGATCCAAATAAATTATGCACGCGCATTCGGATAGAACAACTTTGACAAACGTCTTCTGTAACCCCTGCGATAACAAAAAACAAAACATTTGATTATACTTCCCAGTCTATTAGACGTGTATAATTTAAGTCGTGACAACGTCACATAAGATTTTTTCATTGACACAAATTTACTGTCATTAACATATTGTGTGTCTTTTGTACTGGTGTACTAGCTGGTTATGTTGAAATAATAAGACATTTCTAGTCTGTATTTACTTATCATGTTAATTCAGTATGATTTTGATCATTAACCCTTATCCTTTGTTATATTTTGCATTTTAATAGAACTTATCATACATCATGTGTGGTGTTGTAGTTATGGTCACATTTCTGATTCCATTGCGATAATAGAGAAGTATTAATTATTAACATGTTGTAAAAAGTACATTGTTCATTTTACCTATTAGAAAATCTCCAATACATTATTCATGAACCGATACTCTAATGACCGTGATGATTCATTACTGTTATTATTATATGTCATCACGCGAAGCCCTTTACGTGGTACGCAAAGAGCATTATGTACCAAATAGGCATTTAACCTGTTTTTTTACATTTATCACTTTCTTCACACTTTCATTTGCGCGTTAGTTCGGTTGCATACTGGATGAGGTGTCTGATCACATACATGTACTGTGGTTAAAAAGAACAATAAATATTGGAAATATTTTAAAATTAATATTGGTTTACTGTTTGACAACCCTATAGTCGCCCCTGCGCCTTCGCGAGCGGCGAGGCAACGTTTGTACCACTATGGGTATTACGCGATTACTTCACTGTTCCTGGGTGTTCCGAGGAATCCAACAGTTCAATGAACCATGCCAATGCTATTAAGAACTACATATCAAGCTACGTTGCAATATTTTTCACTTCACAAAACCCTTGATAATTAAATATGCATTTATGTATATACATACATCATCCATACTATACATATAATAAGTGGAGCAAACTGTTCATGAACGAATCCTATTGCGTAATGATTTTTAATAGACGACGTTAAGATTTTTTAATAAAAGCTTTTGGTTTTTTTCTACAATATGTGGTGAATTTTTAGAGTTTAGTCAAATTTTTAAAATTTTCTTTTTAAATTTTAGTTTAGTAAATTGAATGAAATCTTTATTTCGATTTTGTTTGATACCTGCATTCATTGCGTCTAGAGATTAATAATATACATACTCGTATTACCCATTGTGCCCGTTTTTCTCATTAAATGTCTTTTCTTTGATATTTCCAATAAGGTTGAGATTGTTGCTTTAAAATAAATAAGGTCTTCAGCAGACAATATTCTCGAGGACTCACGGAGATTTCTCTATTTAGAGTAAATTATTGTCGGTTTTTATTAAATAAACCCAAACATTGTTCTAGCTGTACTCAGTGATTTTGCTTGTTTAATATAATCGAATTATGGTTTAAAATATATTTTGCGACCACCTGTAATATTTGTTTATTTAAGCGGTTTTAAGGGAATTTTTCTAATGTATTATTTATTAGTTTTTAGAAAATACCGCACAAAACGCCGTGTACATTCGGAAAATGTTTATGTGACGACATAAATCGAATTATACAACGGACACACTCCATCATTAACCTGTATGGGTAATGTACGAGTATGTTTGCAGTGAGTAGGTGCCGCCAGGAGGCGCCCACTTATAAACATCGCAACGATTTTACAGTTCGCCGGTTGTTACACATGAACGCTGCAGATCTCCTCGATACTATTTCATTCTATATAAGGCCACGTTCGCATCAAAATACAAATTAAATGTGTATATGGGTTTTTTGTGTAATTCACATAAAAAAGCAATGAATTCGCTCACATATTTCTACAAAGAAGAAACGATAAATATTCAAAGAAAGCAGCAAAGCTACATTCTTTTATTAACACTTAGTTTATAACGCATAAGGCAGCCCGTGGCATTTTAATTTTTTTGTATGATTTACTTATGTTTATTTTGCAAGTTGCCATTAAATAAGGTATAATGACATGAACAGTTTTACCATTATCGATTAATGTGCGTTCTTCTATATAACTACTTTTATAACTAGTTCGCCTAATGAGTTGCGACGGTGTTTTGTATTGGCTATATTATTATATGTGCCTCGGAAAAATAGTTATGTTGCATTACGGACAATTGAGGCAATGATGTTATTTATAAGTGATGTGTAAACAGCCTAACGAAATTGTGTATGTTGACGATAAGGGCAACAAATAAACATTTATCGTGTCCAGATACATGGACCGCACACAGGTTTTTTATTATCCAAAAACAAAGAGTTCAATTTAGTTAAAAAAAAGGGTTTTTTAAAGATATTTCATCTAATAATAATAGCACTCAGTGGTCTCTCTGCCTACCCCGTAAAATTCTTTGCTTGACTATGTATTAGTGTAATAGACAATAAAATGGAGTAAATGATAATCATTTTGAAAGTCTAATTAAGAATAAAAAAATATATGTCATACTTTTTCAATCATTAATTATTATTGGCTCAGAGAAGAGATATAGGTACTAAACTGGGACGAAGGAAACGTAACGGGACCATCAAAATGTGGAGGTCAAAGGAACCAATTTATTTTAATGTCAGCTGGAAAACAATAGCATTAAATAGGCATAACTGAGAGAGGAATCCTCTACTAGAGAGGTATCCTCGCAACTGTAGAACCGAAACCGCTTAAATAAAAAATCACATAGATATTATTCCTCGTTAATTGGGTTCTTTCTAACAATTTTTCAACAGCAACCTTTAAAAGAAATACAGTAAACAGCACCCCAAACACTCACCCCTATGTACCAGATCTGGATGTTATAAATGTTACACTAATTACACGTCAATGCATGGTTTCATACTGTGACGTCTTCGCGGGCGCCACATTAGGCACGTGACTGATTGTATCTACGCGTATTGATAACTCGGTACTACATATGTATATTACGTAAACGTAACTTCACGCCTGTAATCCCCGAAGAGGTAGGCAGAGCAATGCAGAACACTCCCACGTTTCACCAGTTACGTTTACGAGCCACTGTGGAATAGGTGGTGCGTCTATTGCCATGCATCGGGAACAACTGGCACATATGTATATTGATTAATAAATTCTGCCTAACTTGTTCCGTGGACTTAACGTAGCTGAAAGTTTAATTAACTATGTGTCCAATATGATATTAGACCATTTTTCTAACAATTCAAAGTCTCGAGAGATCCCCCAATTTTTGGATTACATTCACTGGTTTACGCACATTAAAAAAAATAATAACAGATGCTAAATACAATAATTCGCTCATTTATTTGAACAGATTTTCTTGTTTTTCCGAACTTTGGCAAAACTCAACATTTCGTTTTAACGCTTATCATGTAAACATACATATTTTATACAGATAATACATTCATTTTTCTGTTTGAATAAATTCAATATTTTTGGCATGAAAGTTGAAAAGAAAATACTGGCCGAATATTTGTGACACACGGTAGGTCGGTTAAATGCCACCGTTTACCAGTTACTATATTCTCAGTTTTTCTTTGAATCGATTGACTCTTGAATTCAATAGTTTACTTTATTATCTAAATATTCAAATACTTTATACTGCTACACTAAACTACGCATTAATTAAATTATCCTTGATTTCACCGATAATTTAATCAACCGGTTGATGCCAAGCTCATACGGCTCTTGGTCATGTACGCAAGTCCTTTGTATAGTAT
The DNA here is from genome assembly GCA_018245595.1 of Microceris scylla. Classification (NCBI taxonomy): domain Eukaryota; kingdom Metazoa; phylum Arthropoda; class Insecta; order Lepidoptera; family Hesperiidae; genus Microceris; species Microceris scylla. The sequence goes on from DWDT01005815.1 coordinate 9,920, forward strand.
TTTGAAGTTTTATATAATATTGTGATTGTTGATATCCTCAGTTATAGTTCTAAATGAAATATTTGAAAATTGCGGAAGCTATTTTATAAATTACTAGCGGTCCCGGCAGACGTCGTCCTGCCCGAATAAGCAGTGTTACATTAAATCTTTTATTTTAAAATGATTTCTGTGTAGCTTTAACCATTAAGGTTGCACACGCGACGGAAGCTTAAAAAATGGAGTAA
>DWDT01005816.1:0-10141 GCA_018245595.1 Microceris scylla
TATGTATATTAGTTAATAAAGCTCATTATTAAAAATACTCTTTCAATTGAAGGCACCCTCCTACCAGGAGTGTTTCATATATTATAAAATAATTATATTAGTTACGTTTATCTAGTATTAGTACAATGCTTACTCTACAATTGTAGAGTAAGCATCTACGAGTATTTTTTTCTAACGAAAACTACGCCTAATTTTATGTATTCATTAGCAGAAAGGATAATCATTGCCTCGCTCTTCGTAGCTACTTCTAGGATCAACACATTTATATTGTAAAAGTTTGTAGAGTCATGCTGACTTCTATCATATTCTTATGATAATAGGATTCTAGGATTATTAGGACATAGAAAACCTTACATAACGTTTATATTATGTTATATTTTATATAAATTATAATTAATGGCTTGGGCCAACCATCAGACGGCCATCTGATACTACACAAGGCAGATCCTATACTATGGTATACAGATGGCTGATAAGCTGTATTTACATATATATACTTTTATAGGTATGTATTTATATTCATAATACTTGCCTTGAAAAATATTTCTAACTTATTTTTTCATCCATTTTAATCCATGGCAAGTTTAAAAACCACATTTAGGAAAAAAACTACGCTAAATATATTATGTTTTTGTTTTTCCTTTTTATACATATACATTATTTAAATGGACTGTATTCTTAATTTTTGGACTAATTCAATAAATTTAATTTACGTTCAGTGTAGTGTACTGGCAACCCTTTATATACATAGAAATAAATATATCAGCATGTGTGAATAGTCCCTTTCGATACGTCTCAAACCCCATTGAGGTCCCATGTTGAGTAAAATAAGACAAAAACCTCAAGTAATGTCCATAAACACGTTATTTATACCGAGAACACTTCGAATACTTACGTTGTAAAAATTGCAAGACTATCTTACCAATTTAAATATCACTTACTTTAAATATAAAAGTTTAAAATGATACAACATTTCCACGTGGTAGGTTTATATCATAGTTGTAGAAGTAATTTTGATATGGTAAAAAGAGAGGTTGACTATTGACTATATCGGCAATTTCAGGTCTCTCCAATTTTGTCGGGTTGTCGGCGATGAGGCTTTTTTGAGCCGGCGAAATGTTGCTAAGGATGTACATGTAAATGACATTGGTATCGATTATTAATAAATTTGCAAAATTAAGCATTGAAGGGGTACGAAAACAATTTGTTTTTTAATGTCGTAATCGTGACGACTTGTTTAACGAAACAGGATTAAAAACAGCAAAAGCATCCAGATACATAGAAAACTATCGGTTACGTTAGATATGTATTTTTTGTTACTGTAGCTGATCAGTGTTCAAGAATTTAACGATAATGATGAACCTAAAGTTCTTTAAACAATAACCTTAACAAGACGGGTGTTAGCGGTTGGATAAGATCAGTAGCGATCTGAGTATTAAATTATAATTTCATACACACCATGTCTTGCATTAGAACAATGGAAGCTGATGATGTGATGTAAGATTAAAAGTTTTTCTGCAACATATTTTATCGATAAAACATTTCAGAGTCCAAATGATTTTATCGATATACAATATGGAGTGATACACACCACTACGAACGGTACGGTCTGAAACAGCGTGACGCCGGACATAATGAGTTGTAATGAAGCGCACAGACTAAAAAAATACAGTAGGCAGCGAGCAGCGAACATACGTTTTACAACAGACTTTGTGTTTATTAAAAAGAGAGATAATATCCTTGTTATACAGCCATTGGAAATAACTTCGATATAGAAAATACAAAAATTCAAGAAATTGCAGTAGGTACTCGTATTTACCAAGCGAATAAGGAAATCGGTTTCTCGATACGTGTAGTGTTAATGCTCGTAACAGATTCTAATTGAGATCGTATAATCGATGTGTATAATGAAGTTATGATGACTTTAAACATAATTAACAAAGTGGTTGCAAGCTCATCTACCGATCGAAAGGTCCTGGCTTCGATTTCCGGGCGTGATTATTCTAATCTATCGAATTTCACAAAGTTACATAATTGGTTTAAATTAATAGTTATGTTAAGTTATTTTGAATAAATTTCGCATGAACATCACAAAATTCGAGCGGTAGCTGGTCGTTATGTAGAAATAAAAACCCAAGGAGAAAAACAAAACAAAAATAAATTAAATGATATCGAATAACAAATTAAGTTAATTTCTCGAAACAATCGATTTGAATTTGCATAATGTTGATAGCAAATAACACATTTCAATCGCGAGTATTTATTGATAACACAAAAAGGAAAAAAAGAATACGTCGGTTAAGAGGCAAAATGTGGTATCTGAAAGATATCATATTTTAAAGTATAATTTTATAGAAAATACATCAAGATAACATACTGAGATTATGATTATTAGCAATGTATATGACAGAGCACGTATATTGATTAACGTCTATAGTTATCTGTCACAATCGAGTTAATAATGTGAAATAGTATACTATTTCGTTAGACCAGGTTCGATTACCATCTGGCAAATAAGTAACGATTTATATGCACGTATGTGTTCATCAGCTGCTTGGTTATCAGTGCAGGTGGTGTTTAGTTTAGTATCGGATGGCAATATCCCAAAATATTTATCTATTAATCAATTCAAATGTGCAAGTGTCAGATTTATAATGTGTTGATAACATCATTAACAACATTTTAGTTATAGTTTTCTTTTCATGTAACTTTATTTACCTTTGAGTAACTTACTTATTACATAGATTACGAACTTTCGTCATGATCGTGATCAGCTCGTTATTGTTCACTGCTAGACGCACGATAGCACGCCACTGAGTTCGTTCTTCAGCTCTTCGCATCCAACCGCTGCCAGCCACAGCGTATATCGTCACTCCACCTAGGTGGAGGGCGTCCTACGCTACGTTTGTCAATGTACGGACTCTAGAATATGTCTACTCCAACTGTACCTTATTAGGTAGCTTACCTTACCTTTGCCTGCGGTAAACATATATTATTCCCGTCTTACAACGTTTTGCCTCTGATACGACGAATCGAACCGAATTGTTTAATGAATACGCGGCTAATTCCAAATCGTTCCGATGATATGTGAACGGCGTCGGTATAAATGAAACGTGTTAGTGATTTCGGAAATTATGGACGCGATTTATAATGTTATTTTTTTTAAACGTCTCCGCTTCTCGCGTTCGACCTACCTGAGTAAAGGGTGAGGAATTCGTCGTTCTCTTTTTGTTCATGTAGAAGTTTTGTATCGTTACAAATGATTGCCGTATGAGAACGGTTTTATAATATCATCGTTATGTAAATGTTTCATGTACGTTCAATTTCTTTTCCTTTATATATTTTGCTCTTTATTTGCAATATAAATGTTTAAACGAAGCCGTGGTAGTAGGTAGTCTTTGCGCGTCATGAACTGTCTGTCTGTCTGTACTTTGTCAAACAAAAATATGAGGGTAGACGGAGCGGATAGAGTTGCAGCAAGCGCTGAAAATGTTATTCTTAAGCTTATGTATGTTACTGAGTATATTAACTGTTTTTAGATAAAATATATCACGCGTGTAACACCCGAAGGGGTAGGCAGAGCAGTGCAGGCATCTTTTACATTGTGTCGATTATGTTTACGCCCCACAATGAATTAGGTGGTTATCCTATTGCCATGCATCGGGCATATATTCAGACTCCGAGACACTGCCAGAATTTTTTGTAAGAAAATAGAAGTTTGAGAAATGTAATAGTATCCACCCGATCCGGGAATTGAAACCATGACTTCTTGATCAACAGTCGCGTTGGCAAACCGGGCCAACGAGGCACTTGAGATAAGAATTATGTACATGTATTTAAATCTCAAGTAATGCGTTTTAATTTCCAAAATTACTAATAAATTGAAGAATTAAGAACGGTTACTGCTATTACAAAAAATCAATGCTATAATAACAATAATTCCTTCGAAGGTCGCCGCCATCTTGGAAATTTACGAATGGAACAAATTTGAAATATCGGAAGGCGTTCCTTTTTTCTGTAGTCTATGCTTCGTTTTATTAAATTGGATGAGTTCAAAGATTTCAGTAAACATTTCAATTTTTTTAGAGATTCATTCCATTTGCAAATGAATAAAAGTTATTTCCTTAAACTTGAATTTTCTCGCTATATTTGAGGGCTGACTCGTGTTTATTAAATTTGAAATACATTGTATATTAAATTGGTTTTTTGTATATTTCACACGACCATTTGTTCAGGTGTGTTAAAATTACATTGAAAAGCCGAGCTATGGATACAGGTAGAGTTGAAATTTCGTTTGTGTTGGCTAGCTCTGACGATATTTTATTTATTTATTTAAAAGAGTGAGTCTGAAACTGTAGGTGTGAAATGAAGAAATAAAAAAAAGTTCGTCCATGATTTTATATTTTTAAACACAAATTACATGGCAAATAAGCACACAATGCTCATCAAGGTAAGTAAATATTAAAAATATTGGATCATTTTTCAATATTTTTTGCCGTGAAGAAAGCCTTAAGGCTACGTTTCAACGATTATATTAAAAATTTTCTCTTATATGTATTTTTAACGCTAAATTTGTTTGGTAACGACAAATAACAGGGCATTGAAATAAACGAAATTGAAAACATAACCCTCTCCTTACAGTCGGGTAAAAATTACCCGGATATCGAAATATTATTTGGTCTACGAATTGTTTTAATTTAAACGAACTTTCCTGGATGACAGTGAAATTTAACAGAAAATATTGTTACAGCTTAATGCTGTGTGCGTGATAGTTCGAAATAGGTAAAAAGTACCCTCGGACTTATTAATTAGGTTCAATTTACCATGTCGCCGTTTTTATACATCGTTTTGATCGCTCATGAGGGGTCGTGAGTAATAACCGTGCGCGTACTGTTTGCAGTATAAATTAAACACAAGGATTAAGCGTTCGTCGTTCCGTCCCACAAAAGATATCGTTGACCGTTTTCGAAAGTCACAGCATTGGAATGGGTTCAAACAAAACGTTATATTCCAATGTCATCTAAAACCCATATCAAAAACGAACACACAATGTATAATCGAAGTATTCTTGACTTGCCATAAAAGGACTGGCCAACTTTTGTAACAAAAAACTTTTTTTTTTCGCCTAGGAACACCTGTACCATGTCCACATATAAAAATACTAGAGGTGTTTATTGCATACATTGCTTGCTGCCTACGACCGTTAACAGCAGGTTTTCTAACAAAACGCGCCATGGAATGTAAATTTGTTAAAATATCACGTTCCCATAATTTGGATGTGCGTGTCAGTGATCGTGACTATGAAAAGAAGAGCTAAGTCATATTCAAGTAATTTGGATATTGGTTTTTATATTCTGTCTGTTGTTTTAGTTTTTTTATCGACTAATATGACGGCTAGAGTCATCAATTATGCTATAAGCTATTAATGTTGATTTAAAGACATTTATTTGCCAATTTGAATCATAAGAATTTATAAAAAAACATTTTGATTGCATGATATGTTTTATGGTGTTGCTGACTTGATGATAAGGGTCAAGACAGTATTAAAGGGGCCAAAATAGTAATTTATTATTTATTTATCTTGATCTTCCAATGCTCGAAATTTGATTGTTTGCGGTTTATTTCAATCAATAAAGAATGTGTCGGTAGTAGTTTTCACTTTTTAACTGTTGTAATATACGGTGACACACACACATTTCTTACAAAATAATATATATTTTCACAATAATAATTGTAAATTGCTTTGACCTTATCATTAAATGTTGTTTAATTACCTGCTTAGCCTATTTCTCTATGACCTAATTACGTTTACCACAGTTCATTTATTGCTTCAAAATTTAAGCTGGAATTTGCCTTAAAATTCCGCGCAGATTTATCAGAAGCCTTTGAATATCTGGTTTCCGGGTCAGCATTCAAAACTCCGAATATGTTCGGCTAATTACCAATGTTATCGGATTCTGGCTATTGATAACGGATTAGTGCCAGTAGATTTAACACCAATGCAGCTATGCCTTCCGTAATAGGCTTTTAAACAAAAGTTTGTTCGCGATTCAAATCTTTGCTTATGCTATTTAAGTTAAGGTTAAACAACAAAGCAAATTTAACAACGCGGTGGTGGTAGAGACAACAATATGTCAGATTGGATAACGGTGAGTCGGTTATTACATTAGTTATTAAAAGGATAACGTCTATGGTTATGGTCTATGGTGCTGTAGCTAAGGTAATACGTTGGTTGTTAAATATTGTTGGACGTTTACAGGGCCGTTTAATATTCTGATTTACTGAGATATAATCGTATATATTTCTGAATAATCGCCATGGAATAGCAGGTTTGCTAAGATTGCTTCAGTTGACAAATTCTGAGACGAGATCCGTGTTGAACAGAAGAACGATAAAAGATTTGACGATGTTGTCGACTCCAGTTAAGATGAGGCATTTGCACTGAACAATGGTTACACATGAAATGGAACTAGACTAGTTTCTTCTTTGTAACTTGTATTTGTGCCTTGTGCGTGTGGGTTGCGTCTACTACAGTTATATTAAGTTATCGTGGAGACTATGTGGCGCCTTTTTCCGTTCCGATGTTATAGCTTCGATTCTTGTGTTACTAACGAATCGATTTTGGTTTTGCGGACCTAACAATTATTAATAGTGATTATCACCATCACGTCAGCTTCGTCCGTTCCACTGCTGGACATAGACGTTTCCCAAGGAAAGAATAATAAAGAGGGAAAGGCCTAATTATTAATACCGTGGAATTTCGAGACGGCATGTCGCCGAACGATGTGGTAGAAGAATATTGAATGATAATATAGCAATTAAGTGTAACAATCCTATTAGTGACGCACAAGATATTAACAATTCTCACTAAACCCACAAAGAATATCTTTTGTGCTATTTTTGTGTGAGTATTATTTAGAATTTCAAAATTCAATTTCGTTTTGTCTACGTTGCCACTCATCTGGTTGACCATAAACCGCAAACGTCATTTGCGAATGCGTTTACTGCCAAATCATAAATTCTGCAGCAACATTTATTAGCTGCGTCCATTCATTTAGAGCGTGTCAATTGGGGATGGGGATATTTTTGGAGTTTAGGTGCAATATAACACCCGCTGGCTATGATTTTTAAGTGAGGTGATATATTGTATACTTGGATGTCTAAAAGACTGAATAGTGATTCATAATTTTTTTTGGCTCAAAACATTGGCAATGTTACATTTAAGACACTAATATAATATAAACTTTTTACGGCGAAGTATAGGGTTTTATATAGCTTTAAAACTAAAATAAAAATGAATATACATATATCATTTCGATCGATAATAGTATTAACAATGTAATTTTATTTTATACAAAAAGTTTAACTATAATAACTTAGGTATAATATTAATACTAAAGTTACGTTAAAATCTTTGATTTTTACCACGTAGACGTCACAAGGTGTACTTAAATCTTCACGAGGATCATTGAATGTGTACAAAATGGGGCAAAACTTGGTACCTCGCCACACCCCACTTTTGTTCCTTCAACACAATTGGTACCCATAAATTAAAAACGAAATCTAACACTGGTAGTAGATAAAAAAAATTGGGGCTGATTTAGATTTGCTACCTGCTGTCTGTAGGTCTGGAGTAACCTTAAGGTTTTATTCATTTTACGGTCTTCTATGGGGCACAAGTATATTTATGTATATTTCGTTGAATAAGTTTTATAACGAATTCGTTCCCGTTTGAAATAATGGGCACCAAGAAATAGTTAAATTAGCGTCACAGGTAGGAGATACTGTGATTTAATTTTAACAATTTTTCCCAGACCATCGCAGTGAAATGGAAGAACATAAGGTATAGAGAAAATCTATACGTGCGATTGTGATTTTATGTTTGGTGACTCTATATACATAATTGTATTATGAACATGCTTATGGATATTTTTCGAGACAGTTAATTTACCTAAGTCTTTCCTTAGAATTCCGTTGATTTCATGATCCCCGTGTTCTCGTTGCAAGTTTATTTGCTGCCCCGTTCTTAAGATAGTGGCCGTATCTAAAAAAAACCTTCCCCAAATTTCTCAAAGGAATGTCTCGTGGTCCCCGGTCATCAAAGCGTGTCGAAGTTCATTGAAGCTTCGCGCCCTGTCACGCCCGTGACCCCTGGATATTTTTTTTCAAATTCCGAATGTGTCTAAGTACCGTGACTCCGTGGGCACATTGCTATGCATCGCTTAAGGTCATGTTTTCACTTCTCTTGTAAATTTTGTATTAAAACTGTGCAATTGTATGTTATCTCCATCCCTTATATTTAGTCTAAAAACATGATGTACAGCTAAGTCTATAGTAAAATTCGTGCTAATAAAATTTATGCCAAAAAGGTTTATTTGGGTACAACATAATACCTATTTTACGTAAAATATATTTTTCCCTTAATATATATTAGGGAATACGGTTTATTGTCGTGTTTGTCTTGTCACAACTATGCATGGCTCTCTCCTCATGTCTGGATTACACCTGGATTACAATCCATATTGTGTCTGTAGTGATGGCTACGTAATAGACTGACTATGGTTAACATACGTAGGTACTATGTTCAATATCCATACTGACTATGTTCAATATTCATACTGACTATGTTCGATAGACTTACTGACTATGTTTAATAGATGGGACCCAACCACATTAACCAAGATTGACTGCCTAAACTGCACACATATATATTGTCGTCTATGACCAATATAACAATGACTCATTGCAGTCACATATTGATTATAGTATGTACATACATATATATTACTTGACCGGTCACCTTCTTGACTGTTGACCGCTAGCCGAATGCAGGAGATTTTCAGTCTTAGCGATATTTATTAAAACGAACCTTCCGCTTAACATAAAATTTCTCAGTCAGACGGTCACACTCCGTTTGCCCCTTAAACTTTTTCACAGTTTTAATTTAATTTGAATACATTAAACAAATTTTGCGTTATCATTTATAAAATGTACATGCAGACATACACAAACACAATTTAAATACTTATGTAATTTATTGAGTAAATTGTAATGCATTGAAATGATATTATATAGTGACAGTAAAACATAAAAATAGAATAATAATAATTAATTAATTCAGCATAACATTTTTGGGATGAAGGGATAACGGGAAAAAACAGCGCTACTGAGATTTTTAAATCACAGTTAGAATGTTTTAGATACTAGTTAATACGGAAGTCAATAGATACCAACATACATCTATGAAAAGTGTTAAATGTATAAAAAACTCGATAGAACTGTATGGCTGAAGATATTTGGCACACCTTGGGCCGTTGGAGAAGAATCATTCGGGTGTACTAAGGTTTTATTAAGTGATAACTACTGAATGTATTCATTTGCATTGGAATTAAAAGAGTACTTTGTGTTTTTTAAGTACAAAAAAGTCTTGTAGGCAATATTTCGTTTAAATAAACTTGCTCGCTCTGAACACTAATCGGGCATTGTTCAGCGAGGGCTGCGGGCGGAGCAGCCGTATTGTTGTGACACGGAATTAGTGGCACTGGATTTGGTAACAGTTTTATAATGTTATCAGTTATATTATCGTAATTAAAAAGAACGATAAAAGTGTTAGAAGTACATCAGATCAGTAAAGACATTTGACACGCAAAGTGGTTGGCAGTGGTTGGAGGCGAAGAGCTGAAGATCGAACGCAATAGCGTGCCATTGGAGAGGCCTATGTCCAGCAGTGAACGGGAGTAGGCTGATGATGATGATGATTTCTCAATTTGTGCTCACAGAGATATTATGTCACATAACGATTAAAATAATGGACATTAGACATTAATTATTTAAGAAAAGGTTTGTAATTTTATATTTGCTGCAATAGATATGAATTGTAAATTTAGGCGATTTATCTTTAAATAGCCAAATGCAGAGAAATCTTTATAGTTTCTTTTTATGTATATGGCCCACATGGGGGTAGAAGGATTAGGTATAAGTAGTTTCAGTTTATGTTTAGAAGAAGTGCAGGGATCCTATATTTATATATGAATATTGCGCTTTATAAATATATTCAATTAAATGAACGTAACTTCACGCCTGTAATCCCCGAAGAGGTAGGCAGAGGAATGCAGAACACTCCCACGTTTCACCAGTTACG
>DWDT01005817.1:0-10141 GCA_018245595.1 Microceris scylla
CAATTGTAGAAATATAATGTAGCTCACTTTTTTTTTTTTTTTTTTTTTCAACCCATTACAATTCCACTGTTGGAATACGGGTCTCCTCTCATATTAAGAGGGATAAGGCCATAGTCTGCCACGCTGGCCAAGTGCGGGTTGGCAGACTTCACACATCGTCGAAAATATTTAAAAAAAAACCTGTAACCATGTAATTTTAATTACTTATTCAATATTAGTATTAGTCAGTTTTAATGCGTGTTTGATAAAACCTTAAAAGTAAATTGATTGACGTCCAGTTTAAGTGGCTGACTAACTTTTCTAGATATTTATGGAGTGTTACAATGTGGTAGAATTTTATACGTGAAATTGTCGTGCCTTTTTTGATTTTGCTATCAGCACACATACATAATTATGTAAGAATCAATACATTTTTAAACGGTAAAAGAACCTGATAATTATTAAATAACACCGAACACGACTGCCTCGTTGGTCGAATGGTTGCAAGCGCGACTGCCGGATTACTGCCGGTACTGTTCGATTTTTCTAATTAAGATATTGTAGTAGTGACTCGGAGTCTGGAATTGTGCTCAATGTAGGGCAATAGGCTCACCACTTATTCCATGGAGCGTAAACGTAAGTGGTGAAACGTGGCAGTGTACTACACTCCTCTGTCTACCCCTTCGGGGATTACTAGCGTGATGTTGCGAATAACTATTAAATGAAACTCAGCTGCTCATTTTGTTGTAATTTGAGATCCGTAGACACGATAAGATCTCTCCCTTTCCACTTATTAAATAACACTTACTAATTTGTAAGAAGTTATTGAGTTGAACATGTTATCAAAAAAAAAAATTCTAGGACTGTCAAATACATATCTCCATAGGGATGAGATATTTGGTATAAATGAGATAGAGTTATGTAGCAGCCTACAGCAATTTAAGGTATCAATACGAGTATCTTATTTAAAGTACGAAATTTTCTTCGAAGAGAATACTTGAATTATTCGGTTACATTATATTAAACGACGGAGATGAAAAGTCATACTATTCGTTCAGATTATTAGTGTGAAAAGTTATTAAGAAGATTCTTCTTGTCAACTATTTATTTTTCATCTATTCTCGTCTTTGTATCCTAGTAGTTCTATTTGTAACCGCTGTGTGTTCTATTGTTAAAATGAAATCGATTTAACCTCTTTTATAATTACTTGTTTGACTGATCAGTTACATTAGTTTTTGTCCTTGTGTGCCGTCACATATCACACGTCTTTCAAAACACTTAAATCCATGTAGTTCATGATGGCATAGAGAACTGTCAAGATCGATGAGCGTTAGGGCAGAAGTTATTTGTTTAATATCAGTGAGAACCTACAAGCGAGAGAACATACATATAATATCAAAGAGAACCTAAGCCAGTGCGATCAAACAAATCTGAATGCAGTAAAGCTGTTGTACAATTCTTGTACACATGCTTTATATAAGTTTAAGTAACTGATAAACTACGAATGGAGAGACTCCTTGCTAAGCCATTTCCTTTTCGCTCAAAGCGAGTTATTTTTAAGATTCATTAAATGAACTAATCTTACACGACAGGTTTCCTTTGAAATGCCAACTGCACCAGAGGTCAGGAAAACGAGTGGGTGGATTAATTTTAAGGCGATTATAAACGTGAAATTTTATTTTATGATCATTTTTTATGATATTATATTATCATTTATTTTTAAATATTTAAATAAACAACTTTGTAGGTGATTTTTTTATATGTCTATTATTTTTTTACGTCTACTCAACAGGTGTCGAGAGATTTCGTTTTTTATATCTCTCGTTAGATTAAATACTGTATTCATACATGTATATACATATATGTACATAATATATGTATATGGATACATATTAATATAAAAGGTAATTAAAACAACAATATACATGAGTGCCTGGTTAATTAGTTAGTATTTTTTTTTTCGATGAAGAGTGTGAAGGTAACAGGAAAATAGACTTTCATTTTAATTGACAGCTTTCACCTTTAAACTTTGTCAGGACCCTTTAGATAGCTTGCAAAGGCTGCTGCTTGGCGGCTAGTGGTATATTCATATCAATGTTTTTGATATTTCGTCGCCAAAAACCAGTCTATACACTGTATAAAGTATATGTATTGAAGTATATGTATTGAAGTATATGTATGAAGTGTATGTATTTGTTCGTGATTAGTGTTATATACTGGACTTTAATATGTACATACACATCTTAGAAATTATAAGAAAAAAAAATTCCTAAGGTGTGTGAAGTCTGCCAACGCGCACTTGGCCAGCGTGGCAAACTATGACCTTAACCCATATTCCAACAGTGGAATTATAAGGGTCGATTATTATTTTTTATTGTTAACTGGACTTTAATAATTTAATGGACTGCATTTTTTCAGATAAAGATTTTTACAGTTTTCTGAGTAGGAGCGAAAAGAGATATACGATTTAATGCAATGATAAGAGGATAAAAGGATACGATTAGTGGAATGATAAAAGGGTCGCAAAATATTTTATTTACGAGTATTATTAGGTATATAACTTGCTGTAATAGTGAACACAAACATCGCAAGGAAATCTGGCACGCCTTAGAGATCACCATGTTTTATAAGAAGTGCGAAGTCTGCCAACCTGTACTTGGCAATCGTGTAAACCGTTTTAAGTAAAGTGTAATGGTAAAGGGATTGGTGATGATGGTGATATACATACATACATTAAATTAGAAAATATTTTCATAACATGAATACATATAAAATTACCTATTGTTTTATCTGTTAAAAATACGAAACCAACTCACTTATAACACTCAAAATTTGTTTCATTTTTTCATTTCTGTCCTGTACGTTAGCGAAATCCTTCTTTTAACATAACAGTGGCAATATAATATGTAATATTTCGCGACGCAGTTTCTGTAAAGCGCATTGAAGGTCGCGTAGGGAGGCGGAGGGTGGCCGGTGGTGGGTTACACCGTGATTCTGAAAGCGCGAATCGAAAGAGACTTAATTCAGGACAAACTCAAATTATACATGACTAGCACACTGAAATTTTAGAATGAAATATTTATTCTACATAAGTGTATTTTATTTATTATAATCCTTTTGGAATGGAGTGATTTTAGCAAGTTAAACCGGGAGTGCCTGAATGTAGATCTATAAGCAGAAAGATATATTTTGATACTCGATTCTCTCTGCCTATCCTATAAAGTACCTGAATTGACGTTGTAATAAAATATTATATGTATGTTAACAAGCCTTATTTTATTTTTAATTTAATAGGCCTACACGGTCGGCAGGAATTTTGAATAAGTTGATTAATAAACATAAAACCAGTAATTTAGTTAGTTGATATTTTTAAAATTAATGTAGTTAGTTATGTAGTTAGTTGATATTTTTAAAATTCTCTTGTCTAGGTACTATCCAGAAGAATCTACGAGATCGCAGCGTAAGCTGCAAACGTCGGTGGGTCGATTGAGTGAACGATTCCTGTTCTTGAGTCGACATTCCTTCCTTTAAAGTTTAGTAACTAGCGCGGGAACATTATGAAACGTTATAGTATGTTTCTAGAAGGTACCTAGGAGGGCAATAGAACATTCATGCAATTTGCAGCGTGAAGAAATTTGTAGTAAAATTCTAATTATCAGCTTTTGTAGCATGTAGTTATAATATCGAGTATTGATCGAGATATTACAAAGACCGTAGAGTCCTGGCGAGTTATTCACCATGTTGCTCCATTGTAAATTTATGAACATACGACATTATAGCCAAACTTTAAGATTTTTTAAATTTCGTTTAGGATTCCAACGAGGTCTTGCAAAATGTTTTTAATACCTTCCGATATACGAAAACGCTAATGAAAATATGCCAATAGCAGTTTGTAGTCCAAGAGCTGACCTTGGCTAGTGTTGGTGTGCTGTACGGATCAGTTGCAACCAGCAACTATGTCAGGGCTACGAGCGCTTGGAATAAAACTTTAATGGTTACTATTTATTTATAAGAACCAGGATTACTAGCATATAGAGTACGGAGAAGCGGATAAATTGTATGTTATTATTGGTCACTCATATGAAAACTGACCGCATTTAGTATTACTTAAATTATACATGTATATCTGCTTACGTGTTACTAGAAGAATCGAGAAGCTAGTGGAGGTTTGTTATTGGTGGTCACTCATGTAATGAGTGACCGTTGCGACTCTTATGTAAATGTATAGATAGTGTATACCTAATTGACATATTATCAAAGGGACTGTGTGAAAACATATTATTAGCGGGCACTCAGCCAATGATTGACCGTTTCGAGTGTTGTCTATTTCTATAGATCCCTTGGATACCAATTCTATATTTGAGTTATAATCTATACAATGAGTGTATGTATCTATCACATTATTATATACCTAACGATATATTAAAGATCTAATTTTTTATGAAGCTACCATGTTAAACTAAGCCTAAGGTTTTGGTTTATGAATAAATATGTAGTAATATTTATTTTTTCATATCTTTTATTAGACTACTGTTTGATCTGTCAACGAATTAAGACTTTAGTGAATACGAAGCACGCCTTATACGCCATAAGACGAAAATATGTACAGGTTTCTTCACGGTGTATTTTATCACCCTTACAGTAAGTGACATTTGATTATCAACACGTATATCGTAATGTAAGCGTGGCGCCAAAAATGCGCCTGAATTTGAATAACGGCCCACCCAGTAGAGACTGATTTTTAAACCACTAAGCGAAGCAAGCAGTGCGAAGAGCTGTGCCCTGCAATCTCCCGCATGCCCAGCGAGGAGATTACGGGCATAAACCCCCTTTTGGAGAGTCCAGCAGTGGACTGACATTGGCTGATGATGTTGATGATGATGAAGCTACTCGTATCACTGCCTGTGCTATATTTCATTTGCGATAATTTAAGCAATTGAATTCAATAAATTTATTTAGCGTAATAATACATTATTTAATTAAACTACAATATTAGAACCTAGTGACATTTAATATCTGTCTAATATTGGATGAAAAATTTATATTACGTCTCGAAAGTTATTTTCTCATTGAACAATTTATTTCAATCCCATCTGTGGGTTATGTAACTCGATATAATTATTCGTGCTATCCCAATGGAATAACAGTAGTTGTGAGTAAATTTTTGTTAATGAGTATATGTCTTAATTTATTTCGTGATTTTAGTTTTCATTATATGTCTGTATACCGCTTGAACACATATCAGGCGATGAGCTGTGCAATTCTAATTACATTGAGAATAAATATGTGTATAAGTTATAAGAGTGCGCGATAAATTCAGATCTGCGTGTTGGTATTACAGAGGCGTCTTTTTTATACCAAAAGTGATAGCATTTTTTTGTACCTTTCGAGGCAGAGAGAGAGAGAGAGATCAGTTGACTACTTGGTTGTTAGTGTAAGTAAGTCACTGCCCTCAGAAATCGCCCTGAAACGAATACCCTGACAGAAGTGTACTGTTAGTATAACTTCACAGCTAGGCTATATTCTCCTAGCTTTACAACAACTCTGTTAGCGATATCTGATTAACGAAAGAACTACATATATGTATATAGCAAGCAGGTCTCAAGTAATCGCGCGCAGAATGTAAATTTTGAAAGTTCCCGCCAATTCGAATGGACATACCCGTGTACATAAGCGTAGACGATTGTTTTACTCAAAACTACATTCTTTTACAAACCACGTACATCTAATAATGATAATTCGTAAATAACACTTTATTTTTTGTAACATGTGAAAGATGAAATTGGCTAATGTGGGTTATTTATAGGAGATAGACATATTCAATCAAGGACGTTTTTGTAGAACTTTTTAAAATATACAATTCCTTACTACATTATTTTGATCTCTCTCGTATGATTAGGACAGCGTTGGCAATGTAAGCGCACAAAAATCCGTTTTTTACGACATTATACTATAATTTTTTGAGACCCTCGGCTTTTCTCTACTATACGCATGTACCTTCTTGACTGATTTATAATAAAATAAAGTTACTTCCTTCGAAAATAAATATATATTTTTTCAATTTAAAAGGTAAGTACCTACTGATTCATTCATTCATTCATTCATCAGCCTATAACCTACTGATTATTAACATATAAATCTCTTATGAATATACATAGGTATACATTCGTATGTGGGTGTAGGTGGATGCGTGGGTGGAAGTAGGTAGATGCATGGGTGGAATTCTGAAGGTGTGTGGGTAGGTACTAGGTATGTATCGGAAAATTTATATTGACTCTTTATTACATAACATTTCGCTTACATCAATGAAAACAAAAAAAAATGAATAATAGAAAGATGTATGTAATTTGGTTTTTATTGGCGCGAAATATAATTATAAAACTTAATTTGAAAAAAAAAAAATGGGATTTCTGAATGGATTTCAAAAAATTAATAGCCTATGACCATCTACAAATTATTCCGCATCGAATGGCTAAGTCCCATTTTGATACGTTCAGTAGTTTTGACGTGATGTCCGAACAAAGAAAAACCAGTTTCATTATACATATATCTATATATGTATATATACACAATTTTGCATTTGGAAATCTTTTTTTTCATTATTCCATCACTTGATTTCAGACTTTTTAGTCACAAAGGTATAAAGCTTTTACCAGAAGAACTGTTAATATGACGATCAAATACTGAAAAGAGGGAAAAGAAAATTAAATATTTTCTCAGTTTTATAATAGAAAAGGGGTCCTCATTGGTCGAGTAATTGCAAACGTAATTGCTGATCCAGAGGTCCTCGGTTCGATCCCCAGAGCTTAACAAGTAAACAGGTATTGTGGAACATAAAAAAATTTAAAAAAACTTAAGTATTACTAATGGTAAATAATGTTATACTTGGTTAAGCTTTATTGTTCCACTTAAATCTACATAAATTATTCAAAATCAATTTAATGTTCAGTAACACTACAAATCAATCTAGAGTGATGGTAAGAAAAATGGATGGCAACAATATTTTATGGAATTTTATCAGGTTGCAGTATGAAGCGGTATTTGATATTTTCACAAAGGGAAGCTGCTGGATTCGGAAGGTCCAGGACCGGAAGGAGTGCCGCCGATTAGGGTAGGCCTATGTCCAGCAGTGGACATCTAGAGGCTGACGAAGAAGATGATGAAGATTACAAAATTTCTTACATGTACAGTTAGAAGGTAGAGTCAACGTACCAACCTAGACCTTACTGAACCACGCTGCTCCAGTGCCTATTGATATACATGAAGAAGCGAATAATTAATATTTCGCAAGTATTTTTCACAATTCACATAATCTATCACAACTCGAAATCACAACATTTTTATTACTGCCTGAGTTCTAGGAAACTTAGAATCTCTGCTGCACTCTGTTGCAAAGTTCCTGTAGAAGTCGTGGTTCCGAGAGGTCTTTAACAAATTCTGTTACCTAAAATGGATAAAACTCTATAATTATTATCGACTTCATAAACGCTATATTTATGTGTACTTTTAATATTCTAGTAGGTCTTCGTGCAGCTATTAAAGTGGTATCACGTGGATTCGGTTCCAGCTGTTACAAGCAAATTAGCTTTATGCTATTAAATATTGATTCAAAAATTAAAAAAAAAAACCGATAAATGTGACATTACCATTTGGAGAAGAAAAATCTGTGGAAATACATTCAATTATATACCTATACCGGCTTAACTCAATTATGTTTTTAGGGATGGCCCGACTAGTTCCGAAAATATACGAGGTCACGGCGGAGACTTATAATGTGTGGATACAATTTATTTAATCATTTTGTAATATGAACCTATATCGTTGTAAAACATAGGTATTTATCTGGAAGTTTAACTGTATACCGATTCCAAATAGGCAGGAGTATGCGCTGAAAGGTAGTTCTAGTATATAAATTATTATCATCAAAAATCCTTTTATCGTTTCGCTGTTGGACACACTTCTCCAATCAGGCTGAAATAGGTTAAGGTGACAGTCTGCCACGTTGTCCAATTGCACGTCTATAATTTGTAAGTGTATAAAGCAAAAATTAAACGATTTATTGCATCTCGTAACACGTGATTGTTGCAAAAATTCAGTTATAAAACATTGCAGTTCGGTTAAAAGGAATATTCAGACAGTAAGGTAACGCATACGATTTAAAAAAGTTTGATGGTAATCACATACCGCTCATTTGCGACTAGAGTGTAATACTTATATCAAAACAATCTTTCAGAAAACAGTTCAGTCTTATAAGTATTAGGTATAATAGTAGCAATTATAAGTCAGTATAACTCATATTTAAATAGTATATAAGTCGTATAATATTATAATAAGTAGTCATAGAATAATTATGATTTCAAATTTTCTGAACTTTTTTCTGAAAAATAGTGTTTTTGCTATATTACACTCTAGTCGCAAATGACCCATATGAAAAATCAGAATATAACTGTTGCTAAATAGTAGACATATATTTAGCGCTTTTCAGCCATTAGGCAGAATATAAAAAAATAAGGGCTTATTCTTATATATTCTGATAGGTTTCCATGCATTTGGACTGGCCATAGACAATTATAATTAGTCGGTTAGTGCAGTGGTTAGTAAACTTTAGGTACTGTTGCGCGGTCGTGAGTTCGATTCCCACGCAGAACAAATATTTGTGTGATGAGATCGAGTATTCGTTTTGTATCTGGCTGTATATTTTATATGTACACATATGTAGTCAGCGGTATCAGCAGCCTGGTTACCATAACATAAGCTCTGTAGATACATAATTACTTTGCGATTTGACCGCCGTATGTGAAGATTTCCTAAGAAATAAGAAAAATATTACCATACCTATTAACAGTCGACAACTTATAAAGTTATCGAAAAAGCCCAAAGGATTAGCAAGCTGAAATGGCAGTGGGCTGGTCACATCTGTCGCAGAACCGAGAGCCGCTGGAGCAGACGTGTTCTGGAGTGGAGATCGCGATTTGGCAAACGTAGCGTAGGACGCCCTCCAGCTAGGCGGAGTGACGATATACGCAAAGTGGCTGGCAGTGGTTGGATGCGAAGAGCTGCAGATCGGGCTCAGTGGAGTGCCATTGAAAAGGCCTATGTCCAGCAGTGGACGGGAATAGGCTGATGATGATGATGATGAAGATGAAAGTAACTGGAAATCATCGATGCGCAAAGAAGAGAAGAAAAGACATACAAGAGACTTAAACATGTACAGACGACAGCGGCTTCAGTGATTCTGTATCATCCATTTTCAACATGCCCTAGTCAACTTTCTAAATAAATGTTATAAGATTCATGTTAACGATTTGCTATCAAGTTACTATTTAAGTATCACCGGGCCAGTTGCGTAAGGGTCGCTCCCCCGCCCTTGAACTTACTTCGACCTTGTTCGATGTGGGGTCAATACGCACTAACATTATTCTGATTGTCTTGCGCACCCTTGTGTTGTGGGAAAATAGGTTGTGAAACATTCCGACCGAGATATTCGTAGGGAGCATATATTTGTAAGTAGGTAGGTATCCATAAAATTGGTTTTGTTAAAAATTTTCTTAGAGAAAAGATATCCTTCCGAGATATTCTTAGGAAGTAGGTATATATATGTAAGTTTACATAGTATCAGTTATGGTAGCAGACGTATATTTAACTGTTAACGTCGCCCTCGGGATCTGGTTCAATCGACGGGACCTGATCAAAAAGAGCCTTATATAGACCCGAAACTAGTCGAATTAAACCTAAAAACATATATGCATATGCCAGTACATATACAATCAAGTACTTGAAAAATAATAACATTGGAAAGTATTTAAAATTTTAATCACTTTAAAAAACATAGTCATCGTATAATAATGTCATATGTACAGACCGAAAATCATATTGGAAGTGATATTATAGTTTCTGTAAATGATAAATTCTTGAAATCGAAACACAATTAAATTAAGAACCTTTCCCCGTTACCAAACAGCGACAAGCAACCTCTTCCAACAAGTTATGTATTGGCCTCAAACCTTTAAAGACATGCTCATCAGAATCTTAGCCTTAAAATGAACACACAAGCTTTTATATATGTATATTTACAGGTTTTTAGTCTCAAAATACGTAACAGCATACATATTCCCAGCAAGATAAAACAATATCATGCGCAGATAACATAGTAAGTTTTTTA
>DWDT01005818.1:0-10141 GCA_018245595.1 Microceris scylla
GAGAGGGTTAAGGCCATAGTCTACCACGCTGGCCAAGTGCGGGTTGGCAGACTTCACACACCTTAGATTTTTTTTTTAAATTCTTAAGCTGTGTAGGTTTCCTCACGATGTTTTCCTTCACCGTTGTTAGCAAGTGATATTTAAATTTAAAAAACTGCAATCTGATAGTACTCTGTAGCGTGGGAGTTTTGAAAAGAATATAAAATTGTGGTTCAGTTGAGTGTTCCAAGTTTGGACGATATCTAAGCTAAAGTAACCCTATTGCCTCCAACGATTGGTGTTATATATCTACAACAAATCACAGTTATATATCTAAAGTAGACGTTTAAAAATATTAAAGTTTAAAATAACGGTATTTCGAAAAAATCCAATTTTCAAAATACATTAGTAAGTTACCTTAAACAACCGTTTGAGTTGCGAGAACGAAGTGTTTTTGTAAGTTTAGTGTCTTTTTATATTACAGTGCAGTTACTGTTTTCTCTAAGTTTTTGTCTGTCGTAAAAACGTCCGCTAACTCTTTTCGTTGGTTTACGTGACGTGAATCGTTTAAATTAGTTAACTGCGCTTTCCATCAAGACATGGTCTGTAAAAAGGTTTTGAATCATAATTCACGTGTCATTACGTAAGCGCGATATCAACTTATGTAACAAAATAATAATTTGAGGTAAAAATACCTAGGTAATTGCTTTTTAAATAAACTTTAATAAATGCATTGTTCGCTCATTGCATCATTGAAAAAAATTGTATCTAAAAGGTTGTATCTAAATTGTAAATATTGAATAAAATTATTATAGGCCTAGAAGTATTTTAAAAATGGCGCTGGATTTTTAACTGTCATACAACAATTAAATAAAAATATTAATCTCACCGTCTTCGGTCTTAACCAAATTTGTGATTTTTTCATATAATACTTTTATTAGTAAACCAAATAAACAGTCTCTGAAGTTTCAAATTGATATTTCAATTGATATGATTTCAATGATTTTTTTCTGTCACAATAGAGAAACAAGTACCGAAGCTGGTAAACACTATCTATGCGTATTCTATGATTGATGTTGTGGCTTTTCTATATCTAAAAATATATTTATTTTTGCATTAAATAATATGTCTAATATATAATGAGGAAACTCACCAAACTTGACAACAAAATAACCAGGTTTAAATATTGCCATAGATAATTCACAATTTTTTTTCTCAGAACACATACACTTCACTGTTTATTTTCAACACAAAAATATTTAATTAGGGCATTTACAAAAATGTTATAAATATTAAGATAAAAGCTCACTTTTTAATCAATAATTTTCAATCGTTAATAAATTTTTGTTGAAATAAAGAAGTTTTTATTTCATTGAACACAGCCCGCACATGCCAGTGTTTTGGAAATGGCGCGCAGACTGCTTAGTGGATTGGCTCGGACTCTCGGAACGCGGGTGCGGCATGGCCGGCGATATGCCTCGTGCATTCTTAATTCAAAATTCGCCCCTGTCTATCTGGGTTCAGTATTTATTTCCTGCATTTATAAAAAAATAACTACACACAATTGAATTAATTATTATTTACAACTTGTAACATTTCTGCCAACTTTTAGACAAAAAACTAAATCAATATTTAATGGCACGTTCTACTTATGGTTTTTACTTTTGCGCGTTCTATCAAAGTTTCATGAAAATGTAATGAAATGTTCTCAAGTCGATTTTTTAATTCATTGATCACAATTTGAATAAACTGTCCATCTACCATAGAAGATAATATACCTTAATTGAATAATGATTCTGAATATAGTAAGCATTACACATTTTATAATATCTATAGTTACTAATAATTCATATTAGTACTAAAAATAGAACTACTGAAAGTCGGAATTTACCATAAGCTGAAAGTAGCACATACAGTTGCATTCGAAAGGTTCCACTCTAAATGAGACAGTTGGACTAATTACCTAATAGTCTAGTCATAAATATATCTTTTAAGTATTTTCTTTTAATGAAGCCATGGAGGATGTAATAAAACGTGAATCATGTAGGTACCGGTCAATTTTGGTAATTTCCCCAATATACTGTATGGTCACGTAACAGTAGCAGCACGTGTACTTATCATCATCGGTTTAAGCCATTAACGTACGTTATTGGATGTAGGCCTTTCCCACAATTCATGGTTCTCTGTTTTTGGATCCAATGGTGCACGTGCAATCACCGTGAAATATACAAATATGTATTTGGTAAGGGTGTATCGGCTCAATTGGACTCAACCATTCGTGACCAGTTGTTCGACAGCTGATATTCAAGTCAATTGATAAGTTCAATTTTTATGAGGTTATATTTTTGCAATATTATTTATTTTATATTTCAATCTTAAAGCACTTGATTACCTTTTAGGTTGAGTGGTTGCGAGAGGAACTGCTGTTTATAAGACACTGGGTTCCATTCCCAGATCGGGAAAAGTATTATTCCATATTTCGAACTCGAAATTCACAGTAGCACGGATTCTGGATGCGTACTCGGTGCATGGCAATAAGCTCACTCACTATTGTCAACTAACTAACTTAACCGGGGTATCATAGGTCTCTTACAGTTCTACGCCTACCACTTAATACTTCCCGTAAGGACGTGGTATTATCAATCAATCAAAAAAAAATCAAAAAATCCTATATTCGATTTCAAACAGTATTGCAATATGCACATCGAAAGGGCCCCCATACTGGGTTGATAAACCTGTGTTACAGGGTACCCCGCAATATTATTTTATATAACATTTTTTAAAAGATTGTGTACCGACGTGCGAAGCAAAGACCGCTATGCCATAAACTTACTCCGGCATCCTCTACACCATTCAGTGGTAAGTACGAGTTTCAATTTTATTATCATTTATTATACGGAACCACATTATTGTAGTTACACAATTGTCCACTACCATAGACTAAACGGTCACGTATAGAGCACAACACGAGCACGTGCCGCGGAACTTGCGCGTAATAAAGACTCAACGTTTCCATAGATACGGACTATCTATTTCCCGTTACTACCATTCATATCAAAATTGATTTTTTATTTACACATATAAACTCTAAACGTTTTCTTTAGAGGAGTCAATATACTGCTGTGAGCATTATTTATTATCATTCAGTTTACGTTTACTGCTGGACATAGGCTTTCCCTGAAGAGCTTTTGCCCACAATCCTCGCGCTGGGCATACCGGTTGAGGACCACCGCCTACGGTGCTAACGCATTGCTACTGTACTGCTATTCTCTACCCAGAAATCCCCACCACCAGTTTATTGATTAATCGAACCGTACGAACCTAAATGGTACATTTTGGCAAAAAGTACTCAATTCATTTATCATTTTTTATTACGGCGACTCATTGACTCGTCTATCTATTTTCTATGGCTTTTCAATAACTTTGGTACTATTACATTGATTTAATTTTAACATTTGAAAAGAGTGTTAGAAGTTCAATTTGTCGGACTGTCTTTCTGCGACTGAAGCTACATTATACGTGCTAAAATGTTGATGGACAATCTATGAGTATATGACGTCATCAAATTTCTGTACATACGATAACATGATTAAAACTATTTGAATTTCAATTTAATATGGTCCTGGACAATACAAACATTTATCATAATTTTATCCCCATTAATTTCGCTGGTCGATTGTTCATTGAACGTTGGTCGCGTTACGGTTGACGTATTATATTATACACACGGCTTCAATGCTACTGTTGTCATAAATACCATATCAGTGTGTGAGTATGCGGAAATGAGGAAATTGTGTATACGATAGCGATCCGGAAAGGTCAACAATAGTAAAAGTACACAGACGCCATTGTTTTATTACGTTTCAGTTATGCACCGACGGAGGGCGGTAGTTGCTAAGAAATGAAACTTGTCATGGATATTATATGAAAGCTTTCGCGATTATTGAGTTTATTGTTTTGTTAAATAATATTAATTGTCCTTAAATTGTTGTCTTAATTTTGTTTGCAACATGTCTTTGACAACAACAAACAAACATGCATTGCCACAACAAACATGAGCTGCTTTTTGAACTCCGTAAACGTTATAATTGTTCAATTATCATTATATAAGTTTTATTAATTTTTTGTCACGTGAGTAATTATGTGTTAGTCTAATAAATATTATTATCGTCCACTGTTTGATTATTTAACTTTTAAATTCGGATTTACTTTTTTAAATATAAAATTGCTATGCTATGCAAACTTGTGCTATAGTTAACAAAGAGCTATTTTAAGATAAAATAATGTAGATAATTTTGTATAATACAAGCGGAAAAGTTATTGATATAGTTCTCACTTCTTAAATACACACACTCTCTACAGTCCTTAGGGGATTGGCAGACGTAACATAACTACCTGTGGCCCATATTACGCAAGATATATTGTAATGTATATAAATAAAGTGATAGAGTTTTGCCGCGCATCACGAAAAAACCAATGGAAGGATTCGGTAACTTTTTTTGTTTTACGTTTAAGACACTTGGTTCTTATTATAAAAAAATATTACAACATAATTATCTCTGTACATAAAGTTTATCGTTATTATTATAAAAAAAAAACGCAGACAAAGTCGCGGGTATCAGCTAGTTACATTATAATGGCACAGAGCATGTATAATTAATTTATCATACTTACATAACAGTCTGTCCGCGTGACAATGTATGTGTCATAAGACCTTATAACAATCGTTACGAATTAGTAATTAAGTACACGACTGTACCTTCATGTATTGTACGAGCTATTTTTACATTGACTTTGTAAAATTGTAGAATCCTTTCATACGATTATGTAGATTTCACCTTGTTCAAGAACGATTTATTCCTGTACATGTATGAGATAAACAATTCTCTACGCTATTTTCATCGATTATGAGTCTATGACTATTTGTGTAGCACAATAATTGCCCATTGAAATTTTTCTGTGAGTGTTATGTTATGTGAATTTGCAAAACCTTTCTTTGAGTCTTCAAAAAAACAGTATCAAAGAAGTCGTAATTATGACTACTTTATTCAAAATGATTCAACTCTGCAAAGTTCTATTTTGTTACCGATTGCTTAGAAACATTTATTTAAAGTACAATGTAATGTTTCTGTATTTTTGAATGAGTGTTTATGATACTACCTATCTGTTATATTATTTTATCCATTGATGGATACGCATATTATATTAATTATGATCGTTTCGATAAAAATATTAAAATAACACAGGACAACTTGTTGTAGATATTCTAACGCCATCTAGCGTCTTAAATACAAGTAGAGAAAACGCCATTGCATAGTACAGCGCAAGAATTATTGTGGGCTTCGCGAGTTTGTTTTTATTATGTACCAAGAGATGGCGTTAATAGCTAGTAACAATGAAATGCTTGGCATTGATATTAGAAAGCTTTTCATATGAATCCGTGTAATTTTTTTTAGAAAATTATACAATTTTAAATTTCGACATGTTAATAAAATTCCATACACATTATAATATAATGTTATGATATTTTGTGCGTTACTTACTAATTATATCAGAACTAATTGTGCACGTGCTGAATTTCGTAAATTAATTTGCATAATATGACGTAGTGATGGTTATATTAATAAATTGATTGATTTATATTAAAGTTATTGCTAATTGATCTCAAATATTAATGATTAACAGCGAATCGACAATAAATGCATATTTTTTATTTTCATTTAAAATCCCAAATTTACACATATATATGTATTTATTTAGATAAAATATTTTTTTCTGTTTGTCAATCGTAATACAGAGTCAGACAAGACAAGCAGGTTGACTTATTGCGTGATTATTCGTTATTAAAGCAAAAATATTCTGTGTACACTTACCTTGACCAAGTGATTCCATTGGCGACCAAGTAGCATACTCCAGACACGATGCCAGCGAGCAGGCCTAGGCTGACGCCGGTGGTCAGGGACAGAGAATCCGGCATTGTCTCTTAACACTAATTCTTAGAAAATATATTATTATGCTAACTCTTTCACACAACTGTCTGGAATAATTTTTAGTATGTGGTCGTTGTCACTGCCTATAATTTAACGTCTGCGCATTTGGAATATTCTTTACTTAGGTCACAATGTATTTAATGTGTATAATTTTTAGGCGGATTTCCTATCACGTAGCGATTAATAATTCCTTACTATATTTCTTTGAATAATTTATAGCTGTTGTCTGTTGTAAGCACATTAGATAGGCACATAGGACTAAGCCGAAGTAGACAAAGATACATATTATATAAAAACAAAGTGTCAAAACCAAAATATTAAAACCTGAATAGGTTATAAATACTAATCCTCAACTCAATTTTCGAACTGCTGTTCACCGATTCTGTCCTGGAATTGTTAAAATATAATAATAATAATCGACCCATTATAATTCCACTGTTGGAATATGGGTCTGTCTACTCTCATATTGAGAGGGTTGTTAAGATATACTGCAGGTAAAAGTCACAGAATTTTAAAATGTGTAGCCAAAATTAGTAGCCACTTCTCTCATAGAACTTCCTAATTGCGCTGTATATGAATCGAAGAAATGTTCTTTATCATGGTACCGCGTTATAAGCTGTTATTGAGAACGCATTATGTTTTTATCCACACAATTTCTCGATATCTGATTGATTATTGTATTATGATAGCCGATCATTATTTTCCTCGTTGCCCGCAGTTGCTTTTCCGTGGCCTTAATCGCTCAGTCAATAATAATCGCCCTTCGAAAACTATCGCGAGATTTTCCTCAGATTAATTTTTTCTGTCTTTCTTATGTTGCATATCGCTCGCTTTATATAAGTCGATCAAGGATCAAGCGGGTTAATGTACCGACAGAATTGTTTTCAGAAATCATTTATGTATATATAATAATGTATATTCTCTTGATAATTTGTTCAATTTTATATATTATATCAGCTTTACGCAGATCTTTAACAGTTTAGAATTGAAGTCTGTAGTGTTGCTTTTAAAGGGACCTACTTAAAACTGGAGAAACTTTTGGTGAACCAAATGCGTACATTCAACATCTGTGTATTTTCACGTCTACAGAACAAAGATCTTGACTCGGCAGCAAGTTAATGGATTCTCAAAGATCACTTCGCCTTAGCAACATTATCATTAAGTGGAACTTTAAAGCTAAAATCTACTAAAATAGGTAGTAAGGTCTACCGAACAAATACTTATGTTAAAAGTTCCCTCTACTATAACATTTCACGAATTGGTGAAGGCTATTTCGATCTTCTTTCCAGCCCTAGTTTAGGCAACGACGCCCTTTGTGCAAATCAGCAAGATTTCCCTGCGATAGGTCACACACACATTTGGTTATTCTTTTCGTCTCCCATTTCATTTATCTCGGTTCCCAGTGCAATCTTAACAATTGCATGCGCTTTGAGTTTCACAAGTCTGAACAATTTCCGTGGCACAATGCCCGAGTGCAGACAACGGTCATGAGAGCTTCCCAAGCTCCCACTGCACCGCTTTGGAAGTAGACAACTAACGGATCTTAGAGTTTTTATTTGGTTTCCTGATTAAATTTGATGAAAATTAGTATAAATTTAGAGACTGATAAGACTTACGCTAATAAAAGAAATAAAATGATAGACGGAGCGATGACACATAAAGAGCTTTATTCACCAGAGGATGCGTACAACTGTACATAGATAATGTACGTCATGATTGTCATGTCACCACAGACAATAAATGACATGTGGATGCGTTCACATTTCAACAAAATTAAATGGCGCGAATGGCACAGGTGACGACGGAGACCGAGACTTACTTAGCGAAGCGATTGAGGAAGCGGTGTCAATGGAGAGTGATGAATTAAAAGAAGCACGTTTCGTCTTTAAGAATAGAGATATTTGACACTCGGTGCTCTTTTCCTACCCCGTAAGTTTTTTTTGATACCTGACTAGTTTTGAATGTAGAAAAGCTCTTCCATCCGCTTCCGACATTATATACATAAATAAATCTTAGGTATATATAAATACTCATGAAACTTTTAATGCCAAAATATATTAGAATCACTTAGATATTTTGTATGAATCATCTAAATGATTTGTTGCATCCAATGTTAATAAAAATACACTAATTCATTCTGAATGCTTTTAATAAACGCGTATAATGGTTATACCATGTTAATCAATGTGTAGAATAATCCGTCAGAATTATGGAGTTATTAAAAAATTTTTTATTGTCATATTTATTTATATATGTATGTTTGTATATGATTTGTGTACGTATTGTTAATTTTAAAGGTACATACATACGTTAAAGGATTCAATACATTGGATGTTAACAGTCTGCCTACATTATACAGAAGTATTATACAGAAGTATTATACAGAAGTATTATAACTACAAAGAACGAAATTACTTTTATCCTTTTATATTTCACTGCCCGTTACTCTTTCATAGTGAAGTTAAAAACAAATAATTGAGGGAAGGAAATTTCGAAAAAACATGTATAAACCTTAAGATAGAATAAATGATTCATTCATTTTATCATTCATTCAATCAATCATTCATTCATTCATTCATATGTTAAATTTTATACCCGGTATACATGCACATAATCGAGGCAATAAACACATTCATCATGTTTCTTAATAGATGACTCTTCTTGCCATTTTAATATTAATATCGCATTTTTTAAGCATTCACACCTGTTTAGAACTTTTAGATTTTTTTTGTTAAATTGGGAGGCAGCAAATAAATAATTATCATCATCATCATCATCAACCTACTCCCATCCACTGCTAGACATAGGCCTCTCCAATAGCACGCCACTGTGCTCGATCTTCAGCTCTTCGCATCCAACCACATGGCAAAAATAAATAATATTAAATATTATTGACAAAACTGGATATAGAAAGCTTAAGACAAGGCGGAGTGCCGCAGATTAGAGAAGACTTACGTTTAGCAGTGGAGCTTTAAAAGCTGATGGAAGGGACAAATTTATATAAATGTAACATTACGCCTATAATCCGCAAAGAGATTTGCCAGAGAAGTTTGGCACACTCCCACGTATCACGAGTCATATATATTACTAATAAGTAATGGAAGGGAATAGCCCGTTTAAATCAGAATTTGAGTATTTATTAAAATGAGAGGCTTTTAACAAAATAAAATAGTGAAAGTGACCAAAATGTAATAAATAATTGTAACCTTTTTACAATAAATCTCCCAGTAAACAGCAACATTTTTAAGTATTTACATCAAGTTATCAGATGTCATTTGATTATTAATGAGATGTAACAAAAACGTAACATCACGTCTGTAATCCCTGAAAGCGTAGGCAGAGGAGTGTAGTACACTCCCACGTTACACCAGTTACGTTTAAATCCCACAATGGAATAGGTGGTGAGTTTATTGCTATACACCGGGAACATATCCAGACTCCGAGTCACTACTAGAAATTCTAAATTAGAAAAATCCAGTAGTACAATAGTAATTTGAACCTAGGACCTCCTGATCGGCAGTCGCGCTTGCAACCGCTCGACCAACGAGGCAGTAATAAATAATACTAATGAGATGCATAAATTAAAATGCATTAACTCCGACTATATGGGGTCAGATATCAACGGCAGTATCTCAAAATGTTTTTTTCTGGCCGTAGACTTAACGTTCATTAACATAATATCATAAATCTGAGACACTGCGAATTAATCAATTATGTAAGCTATCATGAGAAAATCTCGTATATTATATCCGTAAGTATTCTTTACAGATGCTAATGAGATGAGAGTCGGGTTACACTTTCGATTTTTGCGTTTGCCACCCGCGGACCGGCGCGGCGGCGTGGTGTTAATTTCGGCTCTGTGGACCGTAATCGCGGCAGAACACAATACATACATTGTGAATACACTGTGAGTCTGAGCAATTGAATTCAGGTAATTATTCTCAAAATGTTCTAGTACCTACCCATTTACTTAGTACCGGTTTATTTAATTTTGTTTACTCATAACCGTCTACATTATCAACATCATTAGTCATTAAAATGATTATCATCATCAAAATCATCATTAGTATTAATGTCTTTTTTACTATTAAATGTTTCGTGAGTGTTTATACACATGGTTATAAATGTACCGGCTTAACTCAGGTACGTTTTTCGTAGTGGCCCGACTAGTT
>DWDT01005819.1:0-10140 GCA_018245595.1 Microceris scylla
TATGTACAGACGTACACTGGAGCTTGGTGCTCGTAATAAAAGGAGCGTATTAGGGTTAACAATATTTTTATTTGCCTTCACTTTTCCTAATACAACACCATTCATAGAAAATTTAAATCATTTGCAAGTAGTTAACGTGCGCCCGTTCGCATCGAGGTCTGGTCGAGTTTTTTTGTACG
Organism: Microceris scylla; assembly: GCA_018245595.1. NCBI lineage: Eukaryota > Metazoa > Arthropoda > Insecta > Lepidoptera > Hesperiidae > Microceris > Microceris scylla. Next base: position 180 of record DWDT01005819.1, read on the forward strand.
AGAAAAGGGGTAGGAGTCTATACAATAATTGTCAGCTTATGAAGTATTACGTCTACCGACGTTGTTAATGCGCCTAGATATAATAGACGCAATGTTACATTGGTGAAGGTTAAGAAAGTGTCAGGCGCGAACAAATATCATTATCATCATCATCAACATTAATATCACCATAATAATCATCAGTCTAATCCCGCCCATTGCTGGACGAAGGCCTCTCCAATAAGCACGCCATTGATCTCATCTCATACATACATACATAATCATTGTTTATTATTATTATTATCCGTACGGGGTAAGCAGAGAGCACCGAGCGCCAAATATCTCTGTCCTTACTGACGAGACTGCTTCTTCTACATTCATTGCTCTTTTCAGTTTAGGACACAAAGTAATTGTAACTGGAAATAAAATAAAAGCGATCGAATTTTCACACGAGAAATGTTTTACGAGTAAAAGCAATAATCATTGTCGACATATCAGTCACTACACTTGACATATTTACCTTGAGGATATACAAGAGATATTATATGTTGAGTAGTAAAACCGCCAGTTACAAAATTAATTTCGAAAAGGGAACAAACTAAAAGCGAGTTTTATGTGATACTGTGTCGACTTAAACAAAAAATAAATAAACATCGAGCAACAATCCTATCATGATTCATTAAAACATAACCTAAAGAACAACTGCGCGGTAATGCTGTGAGGTTTTTATCAAAGTTCATTGTTGCGTTCGATGTATCAGCGATCATTGTATAAGAATCAAGCACTGATTTGAGACGCGTGTGCTGAGGAAAAGCATATCTCGGTCTATATGCGTAGTTAGATTAATTAGTGACGTTAATACTATGCATATGGCTGCCGTCAACATATTTCCGGCAGTATTAAGTTCCTGTGAAAGATGTAACATCAAATATCCTGGGGACATAAAGTGATTCTAGCCCGATCATAATATATCGTCGATTTGTTTTTTTTTGTTATAGAGATTTGTTGTTATAGCCCCAACCCTTATGTGACAGATAACTTGACAGATGAAACCCATGAATAATTCCGAGAAATACTACACTTTTGTAAATCAATACTAGACGTATGCCCTATACTTTCGAGGAATACAGACGTGACGTTATTGTGTACGTTTGTTAGGAACATATGTATATATGAAAATCTAATACCACGAACGATGCTGTACGCATTGCAAAAAGAATCGTGTCTTTCCCGAAAATTCCCGAAATCTGTCTCATTTGGCGATTTTTAAAAACACACGCGAGCGACTCTTGCATGTATGTAAAGGGCATCGCTGGTTCGTTTTTTGCCACCTGTCTCGTGCCACTTAGCAGCGATGTCATCGTCCTTGCTACTGTTGACCCAAATGCCATCACTCGATTCGTCCAATTTGATCATTTGTTCCACCTTTCTGCTCGCACGCTGTCCATCTACGGAACAATGTGCGTTTTAATATGTATTCGTGACGTGCTCATAGCAGATGTATGAATGCTAGCTTGCTGCTGCTTTAACGTCTACTCAATTGTGAATATTTCGCGTGTAGAAGTCTCTAATTTTATACAAAATATTTTTTGTAACTTGAAATACATCAAGCTTAAATATCGTTGACGATAATCTGCATTGTTTTTTCCGACCCTTTTATCGTTTCATTGCTTGAGCTGATCTTCTTTTAAAATGACAGGCGATATAATAATCCCACAAAAAACAGTTTCACTGTATAACTTGCCGTTAAGTATGCCTTCAACAATCTCTACAATAAAATTTTCTTCTTTTACAAAAAAAAAAATGAAATCAAATCAGCAGAGTTAAGTAGGTACGAGCCACATTTTAAAGTCGAAAAAAATTCGTTAAAAAAAACGTACGTAACGTCACGCCTGTAGTTAGCTTCATATATTCATGTTTTCTGCGGATTACAAATACTTGTTTTTTCTTCAATTAATTCTTTTACATCATAACAGCTTTTAGGTACTCCAATGTAAAAATGTGGAGTACACATTATTTTCAGTAATTTATATTCCAATATCCTCAATTCCTTGCCTCAATGCCCATCTTCTTTAATTAAGTTGCTGCAGCTCGAAATCAATTTCATTTCGAGGGATGATACTGATGGTGATGACTGTATGTGAGTCACTGATGGTGTATATGAAATATCAGCGTCAGATTCTTCCTGAATAATAAATATGTATTTTCCTATAAGGATTATGTATGGTGGATGGTAATTGTTTGTGCCTCATGGGACACAATGAAAACACCATTTGGTATCTTAAAACTATATTCTCTGAACTTTTACAATGAAGAAAAGGAAATGCATTCGCACAGATCGAAGTGAACAGATAGTAGTGGGGTGGGGTGAAGAAACAAAAATAATGTAGGTAGGCGGCAATTGTCCGTTTGCAAGTGAATAATAATACGATATCGAGTTTGCATCGATTAAAACATTAGGCGTGAACATCCTCCCCCTCGTTGGAAGTCGGCAGAAGGAAATTTCCAACCGTATCATTCTTCTTCACCCGAAGGCAAGGGGCTGAGGCAAGTGAGAGGGCGTCGAAGACAACCCTTGCTAGTCTTCACGTCGGCGACCCGAGCTATCTTGTCTGGTCCAGCGTATAGCTTGTTTACTCGACCGAGGCGCCAGCTCAGAGGAGGCGTGTTTTCTTCTTGAAGAAGTACTAGGTCCCCCGTTTTTAAACTAGAGGTGTTCGATTTCGAATCCGCTGCTGCAGCTCTGCAATGTATTCTCTCTGCCATCGGAGCCAAAAGTGTTGTCGTATTTGTTCAAGACGCGCGTTGCGTTGCAATCGATTTGATTTTGATTCAATGAGTACCGGTGTAGGCATTGCAGTTAAAGATCTGCCTATTAGAAAGTGCCCAGGCGTAAGGGCTGAAAAATCGTTGGGACTAGGAGACAATGGATACATGAGTCGGCTGTTAAGGATAGCTTCTACTTGAGCAAATAAAGTCGTTAACTCTTCAAAGTTTAAATGACTGTTCCCCATTACGCGTTTGATGTGGTGTTTAGCGGACTTTACGCCAGCTTCCCAAATACCGCCAAAATGTGGAGCGTAAGAAGGGGAAAATGTAAACTTTATACCTTCGTCACTTGCAAAATCAGATAGGGAGTTACGATTTGCCTTAATGAAATCTCCAAATTCCCTAGCAGCTGCAACGAAGTTACCTCCGTTGTCACAGAAAACTTCAGATGGCTTGCCACGACGAGCCACGAAACGACGAAAAGTCATAATGAAGGCATCCTTGGTCAGATCGCTGACGGATTCTAAATGTATACACTTGTAACGCAAGCAAACGAATAGGCAAAGGTAACATTTAATTACTCGGGATCCACGACTCTTGCGATTTATTATAGAAAATGGACCGGCAAAATGTACTCCCACAGCGTTGAATGGAATATCTACCGTTATTCGTTGCCTTGGTAGATTTCCCATCATGGGATGTATAGTCCTACCTTGGTGGCGTCTGCAGACTACACAATTAAAAACCGTGCGGCGAGCAAGTTGCCTACCATTTACAGGCCATATGGTTTCTCGAACTAGCGATAGCAGCAGTTGAGGCCCCGCATGCAAGTTTTGTTTGTGTGTGTATTCGAAAAATAACCGAGTAAAATGATTGTTAGAATGTAAAAGAACCGGATGTTTCTTGTCATAATTAAAATCGGATGCTTCGATTCTACCTCCGACACGAATAACTGGGGCGTCGTAAAACGGAGTCAGTGATAAAATGTTTGATTTAGCACTTAATGATTTACTCTTGGACAGTAAGTTGTATTCTGTAGGGAACGACTGCTTCTGTGACAAACTACAAAGTAACAGAAAAGCATTATTTAATTCATCAACTGTTAAATTTGATAATTGTTTTTTTTAGGATTCTTTAAATTTTGGGTATAACGTAAAACATACGCAAAAGATCTCTTTAATTTATTAAAATTAGAATAGTCTGAAAAGTTAAATACTGGTTCAAAGTTATTCATTGCAAAATTACATTTTATGTCTGGCAGAGCATAATCAGCTTTTAGATTTAAGATAGGCCATTCCTTAGCAATCAATAATAAAAAGTTAGGGCCAGACCACCATAAGTCTGTACCCTGAATCTGATTTGGATACACACCACGCGATATAAGATCGGCAGGATTTAAAGAAGTAGGTACGTAGCGCCACGAATTAGAATTCGTTAAATCACATATCTCGCCAACTCTATTAGCTACAAATGTTTTTAAATTGCGGCAGCTTGTTTTTAATCACCCTAAGACGACACTTGAGTCGCACCAGTGATGGAAATATACAGCTTTGTTGCGTAAGGAGTTGAAAATGGTTTTACATAGCTTAGCTGCCAGAAGAGCGGCGCAGAATTCGAACCGAGGGATTGTGATAGCCTTTATCGGTGCAACCTTCGACTTTGCACAAAGAAGTCTGACTGTAACATTATTGTCAGAGTCTATGCTCCGCGCGTACACACAAGCACCGTATGCTCTCTGCGACGCGTCACTGAAAGAATGTAATTCAATTGATTTTGCATTATTGGCTAAAACGTGTCGTGGTACCTGTAAATTAGCAATAAATGGCAATGAAGTTACAAATTTATTCCACGAATCTATAATATTTTGAGGCACAGGCTCGTCCCAATCAATTTTTTGCATCCATAACTCTTGAATAAGAATTTTAGGTATAATTATACACGGACTTAGCAATCCCATAGGATCAAAAATTGTTAATGAAGAAGATAGAATATATCTTTTAGTTAAAGTACCCTTTACAGGAGGAATTTTAAAAGAAAAGTGCATAGTGTCTGAATCTGGATTCCATCCCATACCCAGAGTGCTAGAAGATTCACTTGTGATTAACTTGTCTGAATTATTTCTGAATTGATCGGAAGAGTCAAATAAGTATGATGAGTTAGTTTTAAATTTACGTAGATTAAAACAACCTCTCTTAAGTGATTCGGTCACTGATTTATGTATATGAAGCAATTCTTGTTCAGAATCACAGCCCGTGTACAAGTCGTCTACGTAAAAATCATGCTGTATTATATTTTTAATGAATTCATCTTCGTACTCCTCGCCCAACTGCCAGAAACATCTAGTGCTCAAGTAACTGGAACTTGCAAGACCATAAGTAAGTGCAAGTGCTCAAGTAACTGGAACTTGCAAGACCATAAGTAACAGTACGTAACCTTAGTGTTTTGATAGGCATAGACTCATCCTCTCTCCATAATATGAGCTGGAGGTTTTGGTCATCTTCGTGTACCTGCACCTGGCGATACATTTTTTCAATGTCTCCGGTGAGGACATACTTGTATTAACGAGCTCTTATTAGTACAGAGAAAAGCGAATCTTGTATGTTTGGGCCTATCATTAGAATATCATTGAGAGAAAGGCTGGATGTAGTAGGAGCGGACCCGTCAAAAACGACTCGAATTTTGGTTGATTCACTGCTGTCCTTAAAAACAGCATGGTGACATAAGAAATTGGATACTTGTGGATTTAGTAAAGGTGATTCGGAAAGATGATTTAAATTTGAATATTCACGAATGAATTCTATATATTGCGTTTTAACTTGAGGCTGCTTACGAAATCGTTTCTCTAGGTTAAGCAGTCGTTTTTTCGCTAAGTCGTAGGACTCACCTAAACAATCGGGTGAATCTTTTAATGGTAATCTGACACAAAACCTACCTGATGGTAATCGGGTCATGTGTGCTATAAAATGATCTTCACATGCTTTCTCATTTACGGTTAAAGTATTTCTTTGGGGAAGTTCCTCTAACTCCCAGAACTTGGCAATCTGTTTGCATAATATGTTTTCACTAGTATCTGAGATATAAAGAGCATGATGACACTGAACATCAAATGCAATTGTTGGAGATGTATACATAGGACCAACAACTAGCCAACCAAACTGAGAGCTTCTTAACTTGGGAACCTTGGGGCCTAGAGTGTGTTGCTCACAGCCTAGAAACTCCCAGAATATATCTGCGCCAAGCAGAACATCAATGGATGCTGGCCGATTAAACCTAGGGTCGGCTAGAATAAAATCCTTTAAAGTAGAGGTGTACTGGGATATATTAAAATGTATTTTCGGCAGCTCACCTCTCAGTTCATTAAGCACTAGGCAGGTGGCCGTGATGTTGAAAGAATTATGTAACGAATTTAACTTAATTAGACAACTTTCAGTCACCTGATTGGATGAGGAATTTCCAATACCTATAATATTTAATTTATTTATTGAGTTAGTAGTTAAAGATAGTTTGTGTTGCAGTGACTTGGTAATGAAAGAAGACTGACTTCCACAATCCAGGAGAGCATGTACTCTTTCAGTCTTATTTGTTTCTGGGTTGCACACCTCAATTATAGCGGTCGATAAAATTATTTCATTGTAGAGTTGTTTTGTAAAATTAGATATTGATGTTAGTGGCACGCTATCTGTAACGGTAGGGTTTGTAGGGATTGATTGAATATGAAGCAAAGAATTGTGTCTTTGCTTACATATACGACAAGGGCCTAACCGACACTCGCGGACAGAGTGTCCTCGTCGCAGACAATTACTACATAAATTTAATTTATGTACCTGTGATTTTCTGTCATCTACACTTTGTGATTTGAATTTGGGGCAATCATAAATTTTGTGATCCCCGTTACATGCGAAACACTTAGCAGCATTTTGGGCTGAAATATTTTGAAAAGAGCAAACAACTGATTTACTTGGTACACAGCTTGATTTTGTTGTATGAACAGAATTATCATTTTTAGTAAAATTTTCTAATTTATTTCGATTTAATGATTCTAATACGTCTGCACGATCAATTAAAAATTTATGAAATTGCCTTAAATCAGGAATATCGTCTAACGTATTACGATATTCTTCCCACTTAGCTAAGGTTCTGTTGTCGAGTTTCGTAGACATTATATGTATGACTAATACATCCCATTGCTCAGTTGGCTGGTTTAGACTAGATAAAGCTCGCAGGTTTTTTGTAACATGATCAACTAAAAACCTTAGGGCTCGTTCCGATTCTCGAGTAAAAGCATGTACACTAAGCAAAGAATTTAAATGATGATTTATTAACTGACGTTTATTATCATATCGTTCGCAAAGTAATTTCCAAGCAGTCTCGTAATTAGCATTAGAGACTTCTAAGTTACATATAATTCTAGCAGCGTCACTCTCTAGATAACTAACTAGATAATGAAATTTATGAATAGACAAGATGCGTTCATTATTGTGTATTAAAGAGGTGAAGGTGTCGCGAAATTCAAGCCATCGGAAGTATGTGCCATCGAACTTGCGAGATTTGAATTTGTGGGAGTTTAAAACTCACCTCTTGATGATTTGAAGAACATTGAAATGATATATGAGAGGAGTTTAGGTCCTTGTTTACTTCTTCGGCCCTTAAAATTGAATTATTCTTTTGTATGATGCTCTGTGCGAGAGCTATGTTTCCAATAAACAATTGTTCTAAGTCGTCCCTCTCATCAATTTCTTCTGACAAATTATTAGAATTTAAAACCTCTATCTGACCTTGCAAGTCATCGCATTTGATAGACAATGTTTCAAATTTATTTAATTTTAGCCTTAGTTCGGATATTTCAATTGAATTTAAACTGGGTTTTGTTGATAACAATGATAAAAAGTTTTTAAATTTAGTGATCTGTCCCTTCACTGAACTGCGTTTAATAAAAAGAGCTTGCAAATTCGATGATAGTTCGCTTTTACTTGCTTCGCATCCATCACTCCTTTCTTTATTCATTGTTTGTAATTATGAGCTCAAATTGAATGTAAATAAATGTATTATAAAGATAAGCAAATTAGATTGACACTTGAAGGATGCAAGCGAAGCTGTATATAGTAATAGATTAAATAAAAAAGAGTGTTTCTCACGCTTCTTAATTAGGCGGAAATGGGCAGGCGGCGTCGGGTTGTACAACTAGTTACATGCACCTCGCGTAATCGTTGATAACGATCCGTTGTTGTTATCAATGCTCCGAACACTGGTTCTCCTGGAAACGTTCAGCGAACTGTGTTTACAACACGTAAATCACAATAGGCATTCAATTAGGCCTACTTGTTTACAGCGTATGATATCCTTTAACAGTAAATACCTAAGTAATAACGAACAAAAAAAAAATAAAAAAAAAAATAAATTAATTTTACTTCAAATTATTATTTTACTTTAAAGTATTTGGGATAACAATGCTACCTTTGCGTAATTAATATTGTAATAAAACGTATGTTAACATTTCCTATTAGCGGCAGCTATGTTGAAAAACTTAACGAACACAGAAATTGTAATCAATTTTAGTATTTAAGCTAATTGATTAGTAAAGTAATCGTATTATTCAATTCAAATAGACTTTATTGGCTCAAGTAAAGTAGAATTTGGAATGTAAGTAAGGAATGGATATGAACTAGATGGGGAACAAAGGAGGCACTTAGCTGCACCGGCGTGGCTGCGGAGTGATATAATATCTTGGTGAACTGTGTTCCTTGTCACTGTCCGGCCTTGCTGCGGTGGCTGACACTCAATACTCCAGAGTAATTTGCTTGAAAACTTGCTTCGTAATGACGGTGAATAATGCTTCTGAATGTTGATTAGGTTATGAATTTTGCTTCCAAATTATTTGTGTGTTTATAACTAATATCTTGAAAATTCTTGAATGTCCTGTCACAGTCGCCAATGTTTGTGCCTCATGGGACACAATGAAAACACCATTTGGTATCTTAAAACTATATTCTTGGAACTTTTACAATGAAGAAAAGGAAATGCATTCACACAGATCGAAGTGAACAGATAGTAGTGGGGTGGGGTGAAGAAACAAAAATAATGTACGTAGGCGGCAATTGTCCATTTGCAAGTGAATAATCATACGATATCGAGTTTGCATTGATTAAAACATTAGGCGTGAACAGTAATGACATGGCAGTATTGCAACTCATTATCTTAAATGGAGATGTAGAAACAGAATCCCTAAAAGGTTTAAATGATGATGTAAGTTGACTAAATTAATTACTGTTTGCATAGCTTTACTCCGGAATTTCTTTGTCATATGTAGTTGAATGCATTTATTTACTGTCTTATGTGCATCTTGTGTAATTTTTGCAGTGGACAAATGACAGAGTGTTGTAATATGTAATATTTTCTTGCAAAACTGAAAAAAAGAAAGAAAGGGTTAGATATTTATAAAAAACTTACGGAATAACAACAATTCACTGAGATTTTTTTAGACCGGGTATATGTGTAAGAAACCTTCTTGTATTTGCATGGATTTGTTATTTATAGAGGTCCAATAAGATATAGTAAGCCATTTCATTAATGAACCAACATAGGTATTCTAAGTCGCTTCCTGAAGAAATTTTCTACTCAACTCATCTTTTATCTTCATAATCTTTTTATCTTTCATATTTGTATTTTTTATGAATGACTGTGCTTGAGTCAAATAGAAAATGTCTTGAGGAAACAACTTAGAATATGGGGGTAAGAGTTAAGACATGTCATGAGTATAATATGCCATTTCACTGCAAGATAATAATGAACACCAAGTCAATGTGTAATTGAAAGAAACTTTTAAAATTTTAGTGGACACCTGAACTTCCTGATGAAGACTCTCCATGTTCGAACTGTTTAGTATCTGCCTATTTCCTTCTCCAGTTTTTGAATCAACTCCTACCTCTGTTTTTTGACAATGTATTGCCATTCTGTTGTCCCAGCCGTTCATTTTCTTCTATGTGGGTGACAAGCAAATTTTGAAGGAATGCAGCCTGCTTTCATGCGTATCTGTGAGACTAATCCCATCGGGTTATACTGCATAAATAGTTTTCCATATCATTCGGTAACTGAAATTTAAATGAAATATATAAAACATAAAAGAAGAAATTGGAAAAGTGATCCCTAAGTTCAAAATGTGTGTTTTTAATAATTTTAAATATCGAGCAGCTTTATAATGGTTTAGAAACTAAGC
>DWDT01005820.1:0-10140 GCA_018245595.1 Microceris scylla
ATGTTAACATAGTATAAAATAATATTTTTATCGCGTCATTGTACCCGTGTATTACATAATATACTGCAGTCCATTCCATCCATTGAGCGTCATTCAATTAAATAAACAGTGTAATTGGCGGAGAGAAGCAGAGAGCATATTATCCAAAGAAATTCTAGTAAATTCTATTACAGTTTTGCTAGTATTCTTATAAATTTTATAATAAAATTCTAATAATTTTCATCAATGTTTTTATCAAAATCATTATATTATGACGTATTATGTCGTGGCAGTGATGGCCTCGTGCTTAAGAAATCATTTTCTCACTCAGGAGGTCCTGGATTCAAATTCCGGAACGCCCTTTTGTTCTCTAGCATACTAAGTTTTAAGGTTGAATGCCATTTACAGCGGGAATAACATTTAGAAAATCAAAAGATCTTTTAACGAATGGTCCACCATTTATGTATAGGTACGGTTGAAATAAATTAAACAAAGGTTTTGATAAAAACTCGGGTAGAAATTACAAATTGTTCTTCTCGAATAAAATTGTTATTAAACAGAAATCATTATTTTGTGTTCCTTTTTACTTAATTAAGTTTCCGTTCCATTTCAGGCATCACGTCCTGACATTAGCCATACGTAGCTTGAGCGAACTGTGAACAGATGTTTTTCGGTTTACTATCTGTTTATCTATTTTTAGAAACGTTTTTAATAAAAATTACTTATTTTTTGTTTTTATAAAATACACTGTTCAGTAATAAAATGTAATACATTTGTTCTTACCGGAAAATAAATATCTTTAGAACATATCCGCGCAAGGCCATTTGACCGCAACCTAGATAAAGCTTATGCTATGGCAACCAGACAGCTAAAAAGTATATATAGAAAACGTAACATCGTGATTGTAATCTTGGAAGGGGTTGACAAGGAACTGTAATTTACTCCTGCGTTTCACCAGTTACGTTTACATTCCATCATGGAACAGGTGGTAAGCTTATGGACACATCGGGCACGGAAGCAGGCTCCGAACCACTATTAACAATTTCTTCTTAAAAATATAATACAAACATCACATAAACCCTTAAAATGTGTCCCTTGTTGATCAATACATCATATCAACCCTTTACATTCTTCGTTATTAGATACAACATTCCATTCAGAGGCAGAAAAATATACACTGCAAATAAAGAAATTTCGAAGAAAAATATCTATTCGCTTCAGGTGTCTTTAGCATGGATGCACTCTACCTCAATACATACGAAGCGAATTCCGAACATCAAATATTTAAACTGGACTTGGTCGCGCTAATGGATTCAGATGAGAACTGCATTTGAACATGTCAGTACATGTATAATGCATTTCCTACAACATGCGACTAGCAAAGCTCCTTAGAATAAAAGAAAAAGAGAGAAAGCGTCGACAAATACGCTGAATAAAACATCACTCAGCCAAATCTGACTTATGTTGCTTTGTTGTGTGACATAAAAACAAATTTCTGAAATTCTGAATTTCTGAAAACAATGTTTTGAAATAAAAGTGTTCACTTTAAAAATGTTTGTAACATAAATTGAAACGTATTTTGCAAATGTATAGCTATTCGCGGTATTTCCGATAAGTAATGGAAAAATTATTGAAATATATAATTACATAAGAATTACTTAATCAGAAAATGTTTTATTAATAATTGTCGATATATGAAACGACGTAATAATTTTACATGACCTCTGAGTAAAAAATAGTTTATAATAATGAAATATATAATACACAAATAAATTGCTATGATTAGGTTCTTTGAGTATATTATAGAAAATTCGAAGCCTTCAAAGTCATCAACGTGTCAGAAAATCATTTGATTACTATTATAACAATGACTATTTATCACTTGCCAGATTTGCCTCTATACTCCAATTTATAAAAAAAAATACTCGAGGGATACTTTTAATTAACTAAAAGGTCTGCCTAAGCAGACCAAATTGGTGTTTACAAGTTGCGGTATTATCTGATAATTTTATACAGCTTTAAAAAATTTTACCTGCAATTTTGTTTAAACAGAATTGAATGGCTGGAATTCACAAGTTATGTATGAGAAATTTTACTACGAATTAATCTCAATTTAAATATCCAAATAATCAATAATGTTAAAATTAGCAAATCCCAGGAAACATTAATCGGATTTTTTAACAGAAATATAATATGAATAAGATTTTCTCTACACATTTTTATTGTTATACTTTACCCGCCTTTTCATTATTCATTAGCAAATTATGATGACATTCAAATTTTACATATTTGTAGTTCTTACTTTGGTATAGTCACATATCTAAGTCCGCAATATTATAAAATTTTACATAACTTGTGGTGACTTGATATTAATTTTATTTATATACATATGTACTTGCGCACTGCACCGAGTTTGCCTACAGTAAAGAATAATCTTAATATGAAGAAGAATCTTTATTGTGTAAAGTAAGAACTATATTTTAAACAGAAATCTAAATTATTATACTTATTTATATACTTGCGTACATTAACATCACGCTGGTTCAAAATGCTTCGCAATTAATTCTTGTATACTGTGCGCTATATGTATGAATGATTACAATGATACAAATATTTTTCAATTGACGACATTATACTTACTAATGCTCTTCTCTATACGGTTACTATTGTCCAGCCGTGAATCTACTATAATATGTATATCGGAATACCCTATTAGCGTAGCGTATAACGTAGCGAGACGTAGCAAAGCGTAGCGTATGGCGCAGTGAATAGCAAATCGTAGCATATAACAATGCGCTACGTAGCAGAGCGTAGCACGTAATATAGCGAGATGTACGAGTACCATTCCGTAATATGTATAACCTAGTGGACCGTAGCGCTATTGAAATTAGCCAACGATAGCGCTTTGTCCTTAGGAATAAAATGAAATATACAAATGATTAATATAATGATATGACCTACATGTTATTATACGGTAGTCATGTACTATTACCGTAAGACATTAACAAGCCAATCAACATCTTATCTTTTATCGCTACACTGTTTGACATATATTTCATCTCAAAATGAGAATCTTTAAGGCCACAGTGTGGTACGCTGGCCCAGTATTCGTTATTAGACTATACGCCTTGGAAAAAATATTATAATATTAAATATTATATTATCTGGAAGAAGCAGAGCAGGTATGCAAGGATAGGGATATTTGACACTCCGTACTCTCTACCTACCCCGTAAGGTACTTGGCGTGAAAATATGTATGTTTGTAGAAAATATTATAATGAACTGTAAGATGTGTTGATTTCCTCACGATGATATCTCTCACCAACGATTAATACGTTACAACATTTTCATTAAACACTATTTAAAATTACTTTGAGAACATTTAATACATTACAAAAATTAAAATAAGCCTAACTTTCGTAAATAAACGATAATATTTCTAAGCAAATTACTAAACTATTAATAAATAGTCATATAATTCTTAATGGTAGTGATAATTCTGAACACGTGTTTGTTATAAACATACATATATACAAATAGTGTACAAGTCACTTATGACGCTTGGCGTGATTTTAATATGCATTATAAACATTCACTCTCCTCATTTTTTCATAAGGGACCGACAGTAGTAGAACCTCGAAAACGTCAACAACATGTGAAATAAACACACACATAACTTGTTGTGAACTTAATAAATACTTGACTCTAGTAATTAAGCAAATCAATTCCAATACCGCCATTAGATTATTTAATCATTACCAACATAATTACGACAGAGGTCGCTCCGTTCAAACAATGACGTCAACAAACATGGCTTCCAATGAATTCTAAATGCGAAATAATCAAATACGTGGCGCTATGTCGTATAATTATATAGAATTGTGTGTCGGTAGCTACTTTTCAGTTTTAAGATTCATATGACTGGTTTTAGGTAAAAGATAAGCTTTTTAATTTTGGGTGTTAATTATTAATAAATAGTAATTAAATATGGATTTCATCAACACTTAACATTCAAAAGTAGAGCATAAATTGTATTTATGATATACACATAACTACCTCAATAAGAATTTATTTTAATTGTACTAAAATAATATTATAAATAGATTTTATAAAGGAGGCAACCATAAGAAGTGTATTAATTTATAGGTGTGTTTTATATTTTTTTAAATTTGCAACGAAAATGGCTATTTGCTAAGAAAAAATACAGGCTATTTAGATAATTGTGTTTTAATAAATCCCTGAAAAAAATAAGCGAGGTGTCCAAGATTGCGTGAATATTTTCCACATACGAGTAATTGTACGAAATTCAGGAGAGTTTTTGATCGTGACATTTAAAGGTGACAGACTATGACCTTAACCCTTTTCATTATAAGAGGAGACCCGTATTCAACGGTGGAACTATTCGAGGGCTGTTAATCTACATAAGTTAAATTGGGTGTTAATGATTACAAGGCTGACTGATCATTCTCATAATCTATGAAGATAATCAGTCGCAACTTGCACGTACCGTAAAAACTTACATGTTGAATAGTATTTTTTAAATGTTATACTAATTAAAAATCTGTTAAAAGATAAATTTTCAATAACATTAAACACGATTCCATAATACATTTTCACATTACCGTCAAGTGATGGGCTTGTTATTCGTTTAAATAACATTCAATAATTCAAAACCTATTACAATCACATAAATTGTTAGCGCCGATGTAATTAGTTATACAAACTGTGTGAACACTCGCTGCCTGTGCGGATTTCAATTAATTCTAAATGCAGAGTTCGTAGCACATGTCAAGTTCCTAAGTATGTAGAGCTCGTGGAGCGTGTAGAGTTCGCAGAGAATGTAGAGTAGAGTTGCTAGAGGATGTGGAGTTTTTTGGGCATGTACGTCGAAGAGGACGCACATTTCATAGAGGATGTAGAGATTGTAGAGTAAGTTCGTTTCGTACAGAATGACGAACATTTAAAGCACGTAGAACTTTGCATGTATATTTCGACTTATTTTAATTCCGAAAGTATTACTCGTCGATGAATTTATAACTAATCCCTTTTTCGTGTCCAATATATAATTATATTGTCAAAGAGAGATTAATACTTCAGCAATGTTTTTATATTTAAATTTCGATTAAAGTTGAGTTGATATTTGGTGAAACGAGGATGCTGTAGGCAGGCACCAGTCACCGATGGCCACTTTTACCCATGGATATAGGCAATCTACCTGCTGTAGACTTTTTTATAAGATTGTTATATCTCATACAGGTACGTAGTAGAACTACCAATGACAATTAGTTCTATATTATCTATCGTTTTTCATTTCATCTCTCTTGCTTCATTTATAACTAAAGATGTAGTCTGGCAGGAACTACAAGTACAGTATGAGAATCTTGAAATCAAGAGGGAGACATTATATTCGCCATTTATAATTCTCTAAATACAATAAAGACTAACGTAAATTTGACGAATCGCTCGGCACATCAATATCCAAATATTTGGGTATGTGAAGTGTTTCGGGTTCGATTGGTGGCATAATGGCAAATATTCCAATACTGAATTGAACAACTGTTTCGTTTCAGCGCAGCGCACGTGAGGAAAGTGTCGTGAGAAAACTTTTAAGTGTCTTTGCTGTTGGCAGTCAAACAATTTATGTACAAGTTTGTTTTTCAGGGAATTTATTTCGCGTTATCACTTTAAACAAACCACATACCTGACATCGAGAATATCTGAACCTTAAGTGAAACTAACCGAGATGGGATATTTTGAGAAAATGGCATGGTTTCATATTTACAATTGGAGTATACTGTTCGTTTTGACTTATCATTAAATCTTCTTTAAAAAGTTGTTATGGAATGACGCATTCTCAATTTACTCTGAAGTTAATTATCCAGTATAAAAATTAATTAGAAATATGCAATATATAGGAAAAATCAAACGTTATAGTTGGTACACTTGCATTCTATGATTTTTTTAAAATATTATGTTGATATTAATTATTTTAATAATTTCTTGGACCTGTTTTACATATTTTTATAATTGCACCTCGCAGGACCTGTTTAGGTACACTGTCTTATATTTTATTCTTACCAGTAGAAAATATATTTATGACATAAAACCACTCATTTAACCTGTTTTATTTTATTTATATACAGCAATATTTCAGGTAAGTATGTATTTCGCAGGTACGCGGCGTCATTCGCGCGGAAACCCAAGTAATTCTCAATTTTTCATCCCTTATTTCGCTCTTTTAGGGGATGATTTAAAAGAATTTCTCCGTACTCAATGTCTTTTCCCATATTTCAAGTGGCATGCTTCAGTGGTTACGTAATGGAGAGAGTTTTGTTTAATATAATATTAACGTAAATATATCTGTTATTTTTGTATACAATGTTACATTATTACAAAGATAATACTCTGTTAGCTTTCGCATGATTTCACTTTCTGTCATTATATACAAGTTCATAATTATTATATATGTATCGGAATGTTGCATACTTTTGATATGAATTTATTACAAAAATATTAAATATTTTAAGTATATTTACGCCGAAGAGTGCATGTAGATAAACTACTATTAAATCCTCAAACGACTTAAGCAACTAGACAATTACATTTACAGTCTGCCTCATTGGTCGAGTGGTTGCAAGCGCGAATGCCGGTCGGGAGGTCCTGGGTTCAAATCCCTGGTTGGGTGTTATTGGATTTTTCTAATATAGAATTTCTAGTAATGACGCAAGCCTGGGATTGTGCGGGCACAATTACAATACACCGGGGTGTATGGCAGTAGGCTCACCACCTCTTCCATGGGACTTAAACGTAACTGGTGACACGTGGGTGTGTACTACACTCCTCTGCCTACCTCTTAAAAGATTACAGGCGTGATGTTACGTAGATGTGTCACACAGTTATCCCTATAAACCTTTTCATCCATTTCACATATATTTTCACTTACGGTATTAAGTTCGGTACAATCTAAAAAATTTCTCGAATCCAAAAATTGTCCTTGTCCTTAAAGGAATCATTTCAATAACTTCGCGATGTTACCGCCATTTTCTTTCAATCGCACGTCATCACTATCTCGCTTCCGCACATTGCTAATCCTATTTCCATTTCCCTCTAACTCCAACAAATCATCCATTTATTATCAATAATATCTACATTTCCATGGCAGTTCGTAATAGCTTGGCATAGCAATTTTAACAGTGCTTTCTTGAAGACTTTATGTATATATAAATAAGTCTCAATTTGAAATAAAGGGAGAGTAATCTAAAATTAAAGGGCAGGACGTGGCGCGAACCTAACAAAGATCAGATTGCGGTCGTGGTATACTTTATGTTGTAATTGATAAGGTCTATAATCGTTTGTATATCCTTGTACCAGAAAGTCAGTAGAGCGGAGAATAACCGGGAACGCTTGCTGTAAAGTGTAAGCCGCAATCTGCCGATATTCAGGTGTTCTGTGCAATGTGATAGTATGGAAAATACTTCTTTTCGAAATAAAAAAGTCTCAAAATTTCACTAAACCCGCATTCTTTCTGCTTGCCCTGCTTCCTTGTCCTTCCTACTTCTGTCCTCTTTCCCCCAGTGTAAAATGTTCTGCAATTCTAAAATGGAATAATATATGTAACAAGCAACTTCTAAAAGTTACGTAATTATGCAACCAAATTAGAACTTTTAAGTGTTATTGGTTTTAAATGCTGACTGACATTACAGCCTTCACCACAAATACAAATACAATTTTTTTTATTGCCACAATTTTCTCCCACTCTCTTCATACACGCGTACCACTTTCGAATATCTCTGACTCGTCTATAAATAAATTATTAGAGTTAAGGAGCAGTCGTCATACCTGGCTAATCGTTTTAAAAGATACTCAAAAATATCCTACCATCTAGATGGTTTGTAAGTTGTATCCGCGTCAGACAGTATTAAATATTATAGTGCGGAATCTGTTTATGTGGTCCACAGTTGTGACGAAAACTGGTATCTAATAATTAAACATAAATTAAACTAAAGTAATACTATAGAGAGAGAGAAGGAGCGAGGGGGGAAGAGAGGGAGAGAGAGAGGGAGAGAGGGGGAGAGAGAAAGATTGAGTAAGAGGTTGAGTTCTGAAGCACTAGGCTATCACTGCTTGATTAAAAGTGTAACGTCCAAAGGTGCTGGATACGACAAAGCTCAAATAGCTGTCTACCTTTTTACAAAAATTTATAACCTATCATTATTACAAGCAATTGTATTTTAATTATATGATTTTGCATATATTTAATTTAATTATACCTTAGTAGATGAGTGAAGAAAAGTTATAGTTAGGTATGGGTGTGCGTTTATGAATGTGTGTGTGTGACCTGCGTGCGTGCATATATGTGTGCGTGCATATGCATTCTTTTCTCTGGGTACTAAAAAGGGCAATTGTTATTGTCAAGCAACTTATATTATTACTAATCTGTATAATTGATAGTACCTACATATTTATAGCGTATTTAAGCATAGATATAAATTGTTTTACTCCAGAAATCAATGGTTTATTTTTAATTGACTTAAAGACAACAATTAGGATATCAAAATATTTTCATTACATAAAAAATTAATGCGTGCCTAATTGCTGTTACAGTTAATCCTTGGTTATGGAACTAAATTATTAATTAAAATTTAATAAAAGAAGTCCACATCCACACATAGATAGCGCTTTATCTGAATTTTAGCAGATCTCACGGTGAAATATCGAGGCCGTGAGTCGAATATAAAGGCACTGAGGTCCTAGTATTAGCATATCGTTTGACGTTTCAAAGGCGATTTTATTGGCTTTGCCATTGGTGGAGCAATGGAATTTAAACTGCCTATTAGTGACGTAATGAGAATAAAGTGATTTGGAATTTACTAAGCTTGCTAGTATCTTGACTTAGTGGCGCTTGGGAATCAAAAACGGAATGTGCATGTGTCATAACAGATATACGCAGATTTATAAAGGGCACAAGACTGCCTTGTTGATCGAGTGGTGATCGTACGACTGTCGATCAAGAGGGCCTGGGTTCGATCCCTATGGCGGGAAAAGGAGTCAGAAGAGGCTCTGATTCTGGACGCCCGTTGTATTTCAGACTCAACATAATTGCAAACCGTAAGTGTAAACGTACTGTGTAATATTATGTAATGTGCACACCAGAAACACCTGCACACTTTAAAGTTTTCCGGAATGTTCTCTATAGCGTAGAAATTCTGCAAATCTGCACTTAGCTAACGTGGCAGATGACAATACTCTTTCACATTCGGAGTAGAGAGCTGTTTCCAGGGTGACGATAAAGGGGGCTGATGATGGCACACCAAGACCTTTACGGAGTAGGCAGAGAGCACTGGGTGTTGAATGCCTCGATCCTTGCTCATCTGACGTGCTTCTGTATTATTTATTTAGTATTATTAATTACATAACTACAAAATTAATGTTTAGTTAAAAAAAGTGTAGTTTAGTTTGTTTGTTTCTTTAGTTACAAAAACATAAATAATTCGACTCACAGTAGCCCAACGAGGTTATACTCAGCGCAGTGGCCGCAGAAGCAAATTAACTTCCAAATTGGGTTTTATAATAAAACGTACGTTACGTATTCGGCAGCGTGCTTTATTTTATAACTGTCGTGAATATAAAAATACAATGACATTTTGAAAAGATAATAAATATCTAGCTCGCGGTATTTTTGTTTATCTATGCATACTCGTATATCTACTGACAAAATAGCAGCTACAACATTTTAACAAGGTTAATAAACTATATCGCCGTTATTTTCATCGTCAGCCATTGTATTCGTTCGCTTTTAATTCGGGTCTCCTCTCAGAGTAAGAATAGTTGAAACCAAAGTTTACTATGGTGATCAGTTGCGGGTTGGTTGACTTCACAGGCATTTGAGAACATTATGGAGAACTGTATGGTATATTATTTCATGGCAAGGTCTCTTCCCGATGTTTTTTTCTCCGTTGGAGAAAGTGATGATGGTCTCCGTTGGAGAAAATGAATATTAAAAAGCACATGCGACTTTATATAATTTGTTTATACGTATATGTATGTTTATATATATATATATATATATGATATGTATGTTTATATATGTATATATGATATGTATGTTTATATATGTATATATGATATGTATGTTTATAATATGTATATATAATATGTATG
>DWDT01005821.1:0-10139 GCA_018245595.1 Microceris scylla
CTTAATACGTCTAAGCACTTTACTGTAGTTTATAGTGTTATTAAACTGAATTATGACCTCAATAGAGGGAGATTTGCATCGTCAGCTGTTCTTGGCTTATAAATGGAAGGGAACGTCAAGAATCTTCGAAAATTGCGTTACGTAATACTTGGAACGCTCCCATTGATGCTTACCATTTTTTGTGTGGAGGCCTGTTTTCAAAAACAAAACCCAGATAACTTACAAGTATTCCCTAACACAGAGAGAGAGAGACACACACACCCTCCCCCCCCCCCATAACATATTTTTAATTCCAATACAACATTATCAAATAGTCTGCCAGTTTGACTATAGCCTTTAACGCTTACGTAATGAAATGAGACTGTTTTCTAATTGTGGCAAAAATTTAAAACAGGTAATGATGATATGAAAAAGTTGTGAAATAATATTTAAAAAATATTCTACTAAACATCCGTTAACAAGTTGTGCAATGCCCTTAGTGATATGTATCTTAATTAGTGTGACATCAAGTATAGGGAAAGGGTCAAATGGTGTGATTGTGCTTAATTTAGTGTCGAGCGCTAAATGAAAAACACTAAGTAATATTTATCAGAATGGTGGATTGCCGAGTCGACAATTTTTGAGGAATTAGATTTGAATTACACTAGGTATATATACATATATATGTGTATATATTATTTTTGCTACTGTTTTTGGCCGCTAAGTAAATAGGATTTTTTTTAATCATTGATTTTCGATTATTATTACTCTTAATAATAATAATGCCCAAAATTTTGTTTATAAATTTTTATATGGAATTAAAATGTAAAGGTTTTCTTTTCTCTGCCATTAAAACACGATTGTATGTTGATCGAAAATCAATTTTGAGATTGTCAAGTGGGATGAACTGATACCAATTACTTTGAAATTCTAATTTTTGTCATGAGAGCGTCATTTGTATAGATTTTTTTCTTATTTTTATTTATCTTGCTTACATTTCTCGGTTATTCTTTCAATAAAAGAAATTATTTTCAAACCGCGGTACAAATTACATAAATGGGCGTATTTATGTATGGCAGCGTACGTGCGTGTAATCGTGCGTGCGTGTATGAGTGCTTATACAGTATGTATGCACATATTTAATAAATTGTTACATCTATTGTCCCTATTTAAAATTACACTTGGTACAAATATTTGTACGAATGAATTCTCATGGCTATTAGTATGAATGAGAGCATCTACATCACATTGCAACACCTGTGCGACACTTAATGTGTGCATTTAATATTTACACCATCACCACATCGCTTGTTTTCATTTTATCAAATTTTGATACTCAGTTAGTGATAATGAACAAACATAATTATACACGCATGCACATGTTATATACATTCTTTAGACACAGAAGTTACGGGCGTTAACAATGGTATGTAGATGCTTTCACCTGTTTTACACACTTGTTCAGTTATTTTGGTGTTGAACTAGTAAAACTTACAGCCGATTTAAACTTATAAAGAGGGTGTGGACGTCGTACTGTCATAACTGTAAAACTGTTAGCTATGTAGATAGCAGTAGGTACCTACCTACTATGGTCGATTTTTAAACTTGGAATATTTAACTCTTTCAGTGATTTAGCATTTTTTTTTAAATACAGATAAATGTATCTATTTTTATTTTATAATATTTCTCCACCTTTTCTCTTTTATTTTAAATACATTATCTCTTATATACTACATAAAATACATCTACTAACATATACCCTAAATAACTGAACACCTCACACAAAGTTACGAACGCAGAAATTGATCAAGTAAAAAAGAGATTGGTGCCCACTTTACGATTATAAGCTCCCGTTGAGACCCAGTTTTTGGCTTCAGTGTATAATTCAGCTATTTCACATACACCTTGATCGATTTTCTCCGTTCGCCATCGCACGCATGCCCGACTCTTACCCGTACGGTGTGCTAGACCGATGCAGTGGAGCTCTCCGAAGAACGCCTCCAAGCCGGGCTGGACCCCGCAGCCCATGCAGGCGACCACCGGCGCCGGATACAGGCCTATGGTAAGGCAATGTTGTACGCAGGCCCTGCAATCGTACCTAAATAATTTTAAATGTTGGATTAAATAATGATAGCTGTGGCAAAAATATTTTGTACAAAGCTTATAGGTAAGCACCAAATAAATCTCATTATATTTAAGTACATTATATTAGGTGGGGACTCGGTTACGTTCGCTTAGCTTATGAACAAATTACGTGTATACCACAAAATAGGTTAGAGATAGGAACTTGTTCCCGAAGCCAAATACAGGGAAGGAAAGAGGGAAGTCAGATTTAATATTTCACTGCGTGGAATGTTTCGTGGTAATTATTTTATTAACTGTGTATTCTGCGATTAATATTATTTAAAATTAATTGTTTTAACGAGCTAACTTTGCACCGTGCAAGATGAATACTAAAAGCTTACGAATAATGTAGGGAAAGTCTAAATTTGTAAAAGCTTTACACCCTATTGGCGTACCATCAGCGACCTCTCTGTCTATCGCTTTCGTTGTTGCATACAATTTTTTGTAATGTAAGCTATTTTGCGCTATTTTAAACTGTTACCCCTCGATCTAAAAGCTCATTTTATTTCAATTACAATTTTTTTTTATTTCTCTTTGAGCATTTTATTTCTTTTTTTTTTCTTCCCGTAGCATGCCAGCATCCCTTTTATTTTGCGTTTTTCAGGGCCCAGGCATGAATCTCCCACCACTGCTCCATACATTACCCCATACGTACCACCCCCCGCATTTATATATGGTAAGTTGCTGGATTTTTTTGTTGTGTTTATATTACTTCGCTTTTACTTTTAGTTAAGTAGAATAGACGTCCTCTTTCCCCGAATCGCTTTTACGACCAGAATACAATACCTGTGGTGAGGTTAAATATGGGTAAATAATGATAATGTACACCATAAATTATCATGTATATAATGTTAAAAATATAACTATTAAAATATATAACATATAATTATATACATATATACTTCCCCAAAAGTATAAGACAGGTGACGGTACGTTTCAGGTACAGTATACAAACTGAAGCACGCCTATTGCACGCGTGTGACTTACAGCATGGCTAGTGTGTCCACTGTGTGCTCTGACACTCACACTGATCAACAACTGGTCACTCATCCATTTCAATAAATTTCTACGTCATTAAGTACTTATTTTTTTTTAATGTGTATGAAAGTTCGTTTCTGCTTTTCTTAGTATTTAGAGTAATCAGTAGGTTTTATTGTGATTTACACAATAACTTGTTTTATTTTATTATTTTTTAATGCATATGTACATTTATGTGTCGTTCGGATACACGTTGAACACACATTTATAAACCTATCCACATGTATGTATTGTCAGTGTACATATGCCATACGTACATTCTGTGGATACCGCACTATACCGTCTATATTACAGTAACAGTGAACGTTTGGGTTTAAAAGTTAAATGGGTAGATAGGCAAACATACATATTAGGGCGAGATATGTTCCACCTAATCCCTAGGAGGTTGGACTCCATCTGCAACCACTTATGACCAGTTTCTGTATAAACCTTTGGTTGTTCTAGCATATTAGAGAACCAAACTAATTATTACCAACATCTAGTTATATTCCGTAAGACAAGGTATTTTGACACGATACAATGTATTGGTTTGTTTCTGGATTCGCCGACATGTATATATATTATAACATTAAAAAACTACCATGGATATTCAACGATACGATGTTTACATTGCATTACTGTACTGCCACTTTTAATATGTAGTCCTGTTGCTATCTCATTCTTTTTTGTGCATTAGAATGAGGCAACAAACTGACGTTGAACGCCTTGTACATCGTTTGGGAATACGTAAAAGGTTACAGTAACGGCACAGAAATTTAACAAATATTCTATCAAAGATATAATTGAAATCTTGTCGTATTCCAGCAACAACCGGGCATGGTAATGGGGATGAACACGACCCCAATGATGCCGATGGGGACGATGCCGCCCATGAGACCTCCGGTGCCTCCTCAACCCACCAACCAGTTCAGTTAAACACCATCATCCCACTATAAGATTTATTTTTGGGCCATAGAGTAACGGGAGATTGGATCTAGTTTTTTATTCATAATTAATGTCGTTGGAATGCAGTCGTTTAATATTTCTTAGAAAAATCACATATTATTCAAATCGGTCTATCCATGTGCGAAAAGTACAAAAATATCAACTCTATCTGAATTTAATTCATGTGAGATTTTGATTCGTATCGACTATTCGCATCGGGTTTTCACAACTACAACAGTAATAAAATCTGTTTCACCTTTTAAACTAAACAAGACAATATCTTTAAAAACATGTGTGTTGTAAATTTGCGGCTGCTAAATATAGAAAACCATCGAGGAATATTTTGGAAACCTCTCAATAATACTTATTCAAAAATTACTCTGTTAAAACCAGTATGAAAACATGTATCCAATCTGTTCCCCAGTTATAATGTACGGGGCCGTACTATCAGTGTTTTAGCATGGTCCCGTATGACGGTCCTGTCATGTATTAATACTTAAGTCGCGTACACCGCACTCGCGACGCATCGATGTGACGTTAATAACGTTATTAATGTACTCGTAATCTAATGTATATACGGTGTTTATTGAAATCTTAAGATAACGGTATGCGCAAGAACGGTACGTGCCATCTTCGGAGCTGACCGAGGCGGGCGAGGGGGGTATCCCCTGTGTGACAGTCATGTTACCTGAGTCGTGTTAGCCTGGCCGGCATACGATGGGATATTTAGGAAAACGTTAAATAAACTTATAAACGTGAATTATTAGCAAGCTTAGCTTATATTATCGGATTGAGTAAATTTTAATATTAGTTTCGCTGGTTATGATAGAATTTCTGTTTTAGAAAAAATATCCAGTCACACGATCTTATGCTGTTTTTGTCCTTTAAATGAAATTTTTCTTATGAAATGGTGCGCGCAGAGCGGGAGCTTAGGTTTTTTTTTTTGCGAGAACATCATCAACGGACATCACATTCCATACTGTACAAAAAAATTAAAAAAAAAACATACATGATTTTAGTATGGCGTTGCAATACTTCTATTTTTTTATACGTAGTCACTTTTCATTCCCACCTTCGGAAGTAGTCAGCATTTACAGAAAAGAATTGGTGGATTGGGTTTAGCTACCGTCTAAAGCAAAGCTACATATATAAAAAAATAATGTACAGACAATACAAAAATTTCATGTTTTGTTTTCATGTGTTGATATTCATTATTTAAAAAAACAACTATTTTGTCGCTTTCTTTGACGGTAGATTGAAAAGAAGAAATGCATTATAAACGTTTAAAATCTTACCGTAGTCGATGTAGAAATGAAATAATCATATTGTTACTGAATATTATATAAAAAGGCTATTGTAAAAATATAATAAATCTGTGTAGTAATATATTTAGGTACAGAAAAGTGACTTTTAAATGTCAAAACTAGCTTTTTCGATGGGAATCTATGTAAATGTGTTTAAAATGTTATCTCTATATTCTCACTTAATCTTGTAAACTGGCCTAAGGGTGTTACAGACGACTTGTAGTTTCACGAAATTAATGAAAATCTTTATTTACAATATTTATTATCTTCATCATTCCATATTCTATTGATATTTGCGAAATTTAAGCGGGAAAATGACGACGGCCGCCATTTTTTTTTGTTTGACAGATTATTTCATTCCTTATTTATCTGTGACACTCTTAGCTAAAAGCCAATATATAATTATGTAGGTACTATGTATAAACAGTATCGCATTAGATTGTTATCAAATTAGATGTTACTTACGGGTGTATGTATATTTTCTGCATGGCTGTTGTGAATATATGGACTAGGTGCTTACTATGTGAGGCTTGACTTGAAGCCAGTGTATTTGGATGGCCGATTGCCGTTTACTTAATTCTTACTCTTGAAAATATTCCTTTTTTAAGTCACTCAATTTGCTTTTCAGTGTTTATCATAGCACTGCCAATTTCACATCGTGATTGTATTGAAAAAAAAGGACGTGTTATTTCAGGCGTACAACTTTCACTCACGTTTATAAATGTAACGGCTTAACGCACATGCACATGCGTTTTTCGATATCGCCCGACTAGTTTCGGACCTATACGAGGTACGACTACCTGTACAACTTTTACTAATGTCTTTGCATACATAACATAAAAATTGTCAACGAAATGGCAGGAACACTATTTAAAATCTATTACACTATTTACGCTGTCGCTCATATTAATATAATTTATTAGTTTTAATATAATCATTTAAATATGATGAAAGTTAATGATTTTTTACATAATAAAAAAATTACTTTAATTAATATTGCTCAATATGCTGCATTCAAAATAAAATTTATAGTCATTATATATCATTTGAATTATTAATTAGCCTAATCAATTATTTTAAATATATTTAAGCAATCGGCCTAAAATAAACAAATACGGGCAATTTGTTTTCAATACTAAATAAAACATTTGGGTTAACACACTTGGGTTCTGAACGTCAAATTTTAGCTCCTCACATTTGATTTTTTATTGCATTATTCAAAAGTAATATTGTTTTTATCCCTACAATATTATTATGATATTTGTCAAATACTAGATTAATAAAACATTTCGTATAATGTGATAATATGCTTTAAATATAAAACTCAAAGTATTACCACCTGTTTTAGAACTATCAAAAGTAAATTTCAAATGATTATGAGTATTACTTGGAATAAAATATGCTATTTAACTGATTTTCTTAAACGTGGTTAGGCAAAATTCGTTTATGGCAACATTTAAATTCGGTATTAAGATTTTTAACCAAATTGTTTCGTTCTGATTTGTATAGTCTATGTAAGAAATGAAAAATGCATGTGTATCATAGATAACAAACATATTATGTATTAGGCCAACTTGTTGATTTTCAATAGGCATTCATTGTATGCCAAAAATAGTTATACAAAAATTTTAGACACATGTCTGTTAGGTATAATTTCACAAAGCATGTAGAATTTATTTAATAAATTATAATAATAATTAAAAGTCTAGAAAGCCTGAGCGTGGCGAGTCCACTTCATAGGGCGACTTCAGTTCTACGTTTCGGCACCCAAGTTGTCTACCATTGGTGCAGTTCTGTATGTAATAAGATGTGGCCCACAGAGAATATTTGATTCTTTCCAAGTGTATAATTTTAAAATAGATAAAAAAAATAAGTCTTACTATGTGTGCGTTGCACTAAGCCTCCACACCGATCACGCTCACGACCACAGTTTTTCCCGTTCCACTTGTTTGGGAGCGTTGCGGTCGTAAACGGTCTTACGGTCGCCATGTTTGTTGCTTAGAGTTTTGAAAATCCCGCCAATTTTCTCGACGATCGCGGCGACCCACCTTTTCAGATGGGTCGCCGTGGGCTTCGTGTGAGCATAAGTCATGACGTCATGAGTAACGTTTTCGCCGCGACCATTACGCCCGCGGTCGCTATGTGGAACGACTAAAGGAGCATTGTGATCGTTGTGGACGCTTAGTGGAACGCACCCTAGATGAATAATCAATTAACTGTCGAATGTCATTTCTGACAGATCGTCGAGTGTTGCAACACGCAATATTATACCTATGTAAAAGACGGCTTTGTTAATTATTAATTGAATATTCCATTTTGTATTGTATGGATAATGTATGTATATATTCAGATTGTATTTGTTGAGTGGTGAGAGCGTTTGGATGTGTCAATGCAATAAAAAGGATCTACAAATCTGCAATGTGACATGTGTTCGTATTACTCTTTTATTTTAATATCCTATCAAATTAGAAATCATGTTACGTTAATCGGGAATAATTTATATTTCTCTTTCTAAAAGAATTTATAATTGTTTCAGTACTTTGAAAGATTACTGCAAATAAACTACAAAAAAAAAAACGAACAAACAAGTTATTTTTTTGTTTGTAATATCAGTAGTATAGAATATAAACTGAAAATGCTAATGTGTCGATGTATAAAATCCCACCTTCGATTTCGCAAAATTTCCTCGCCAGTCAACAAGCACATCGAAAATATTATTAATTAATCGTATCTAGTTGTAGGTGATTTTATCCCTTTCCAAAAGTAGGATAGAAAACTTAAGAACGTATGAAATCTCATAAATAACGGCTGTTACATTACCACCTCTCTGGATTTATTCTCTTATTGCATTTTCATTGACTCTTCCAATTGTCAGTACGTGGGCGTACTTATATTTAATAGGGTTTTGTATTAGTTAGCTACAGTGTTGGAATTTGTTTCTACAGGACACTTGCGTAAGATGGTAAAAATTGTAAATGATGTGTAATACTTGGGATTTTGGCTACGTGATAAGCGGAGCGAGTAGCGAGAATCGTCAGCGATATAGCAGTTTTTCTTGTGCTTAATATATAATGAAAATAGATTAATTCGCGATTATCGATAAAATACAACCATTCATTATTGCACAAAAAAAAAACTCAATGGAAAAGTAAAGAAAGAAAGATTCTGTTTTATTCTTAAAATAGAAGTATCTTATCGTTTCCATCTTTTATCTAATATCAAATAGGAATTTCTATTGATGTTCAGAATTGTCAAATGTGCATATTTGTATACATTGATCTCAAAATAGTGAGTTAAATCGAGATAAAGTGTAATGAATATTCGAGAGCAAAAGTAAAAATTGCGAGCCAAAATTATATGGCTATTACGCTGTGGCTTCCGCTTACGTTACCAACTTAAAACGTAATCTATAAAAAAAATAACCCTTCAGATCGTATACTGTTCTTTACGCACTACATTCAGGAATATTTCTTCTTTACGTTATAAAGTCGTAAGTACGACTTACTTTAAGATGTGAACATTTTTGTGGGGCTGAAGTCTAGGGCTATTATCCTTCATATGTAATATGTTGTATTATTATCCTAATTAGTAATATTTTATTTGTATTTGGTTGTTGTAAATAATTATTGATGTTGCTTGATTGATACGTGATCTTGTTTCGTTATTAATAAAATAATTTTTTTATCTACGGTTTTGTTTTATATATTTTTTGTCTTGTCTATTACTGTTGTGTTTTTCTAGTGTTTTTTTACTCAGTGAAGACACGGATATGATGACGGTTAGATAAATTTTAAGAATCGTAAGTTATTGTGGCTTAACATTTATAACAGTAGGTATAATATGGTACATCAATCATTTGGACTTTAATCGTAAGTTTATGTTATAGTCGGATGGCGTGAGTAGGGAAATTGTGTGAATTGTTGAAAATGTCGATAGTTGGACGACAAACGCAAAATTAGGTATTTAATAATCAGTATAATAGTGAGATAGCTGATTATTTGTTAATTATATCTAACGGTTTTCGATAACAAAATCATACAGACAGTAGTTTATATGTTACTGTAATAGGTTTAGTATTGGAAATGTACTGACGCTTTGAATATTTAGCGCGGGGAATGCTATCCATCCAATTGTGACATGAAAACCGTTATAAATGTGGAAATAAAATTCAAGAGCTAAGTAACTTTTGCTAATTTAAAGTTGTACTTTATCAGCCAATTAATGTTATATTGTCGCGTCATTTCCATTCCAGGGTAGACTGAGAGCATCGGAAGCCAAAAATTATCCGCACAGATATCCTTCTCAATCATAAATGCGCAATAGAATATATTTAGCCATTGTATGCATTGTTCTATTTCAGTGTGTTTGCAGACTGCGTGCGTTTGCATTGCGGCAGACAACGTTATTCAAAAATACATCTTTATAAGTTGGTTTTCATCGTTTATAAATGAGAATGCACACACGGAGTCTGTAAAACAGTCCAACGTTCATGTAAGACTTAATTCGGCATGAAATGAGGTGCTAGAGCGGTGAAATGAGGTGGTTGGAGAGGAAGCGCAGTCCTCACGAGTGCCATGTTGATTTCACGCACACACACACACACACTATCAGCCTGTCAACGTCCACTGCTGGACATAGGCCTCTCTAATGGCACGCCACTGAGCTCGATCTTCTGCTCTATGCATCCAACCATTGCCAACCACTTTGCGTATATCGTCACTCCACCTAGCTGGAGGGCGTCCTACACTACGTTTGCCAAGTCGCGGTCTC
>DWDT01005822.1:0-10138 GCA_018245595.1 Microceris scylla
TTCATAGTTGTAATAATATTGAAAATACAGGTATTTTAATTTTAGTTGTCTGTTTTAGTTCAATACTACATTAAAACTAATTATTTGGTATAATTTTACAAACCTTACTCCACCAAAACCGATATTATCTTTTAAAATGTTATTTTTAATATTGCTCACGTTATCGATATTACAAAAAAGTAGTTCGGACATATCTTGTCTATTATCAAGGAACAATACTGCATGTTTTTATGCTGCCGTTACTTTACAGGAAACTACAAATCATGTCACGTCAATTAAATATTTATTATCGTATTATTCGATCAGATCAAACAACATCGATCGACGCATGTATGGAAGCTAAAACGTTCGGCGTCTCTGTGTCTGAAATGGATTCACGAAGCGTTGGACGAATTTTAATGTAGGTGTCGATAACACTTTGAAACTACAAAGCACCTAATTTATTTAGTCTAACAGACAACACGCCTAATAAATGAATATAATTATTCTTCTCGTTCTAAATACACGGTCCTTGTAAAACTTGTTCAGCTCAATGATTGATATGAAATATTTTCCCCATGTTGTTGAATCGCTTCCGTGTTGAACTTCGTAATAAATTGTCCATTGGGGAATAAGTTTTTTTTATGTAGGTAGCACATGAGCGAGCAGTGTTCTTAAGTGGCCAATGCCGCCCATCGACGTCCGCACCTGATGTCTAATAGGATTGTTAATGTTTGTTAGTCGGTATTGTAGAAGTACCAACGAGTCTTAGAACATTCTGGAAATGAAAAAACATATTTATTGTATCAAAGATATTTAAAAGGAAAACGTATACCAGCATGATACATGAATGCCGTCTCTTTCGATACCTAACAGAAAGGTCAAACGTTTTCACCGAGCTCTCACTACTGTTTATATTTTGATATGTTGGTAAAAATGTATTGTATTTGTGACAGATCCGTTGACTCGATGTTTAGTGTACATGAAAGTTAAGCTGGAGGTCGCGGATTCGATTTCTATCCGGGTTAAATATTTGTGTAATGAAAACAAAAATTTGTTCCGTGTCTGGATTTAAAAATGTATTTTTATGAGTGTATATTTATACAATGTATTGGTTTACCAGCCAGTATATGACTACCACAATACAAGCGCTGCCTACATTGAAATCAGATGTCTCTGGAGATGTCGTAAGATATGTATTTATTCATGTCTGTTTCCTTGTCAACTATAAATACGAGTAGCATTCTAATACGACATCCCCTTTGTTTCATTTCTAAGTTGAAATACACATATTTAATAGTAATTGGAAATGCATTAACCACATTTAAATATTTCCCTCACTTGTCACTGCTTTTCCATACGTGAATAATAAAATACAGTATTATAGAACACTGTCATTGGAATAAGTTAACCGTGGGAACCATAACAGTTGTAAACTGCCGCACGACCAAAATACACTGCGCCAGTGTATTTATTACATTTCCTTTGTCTCGCTTCTGTGAATTGGAAAAATTTTCTACTGCATATAATTCTAAAAATTTCTTCCGAAGTTATTATTCAAAATTATTCTAATTTAAAATCATAGCCAGCTGTATATTACTGTATCGTATATATTATCCGCTTGCAAGCGATATTGCAACGGGTCGAATCATATCGACTTAGAATTAACTGTCTCATGAATAATTTAACCGGTCAATTGATCGAAACGCACCAGATTAATTATGAAGTTGTATAAGTGAACTGTGATACTCGTAGTGAGTTTGCATAAGTGAAGGAACCATTATAATTTTGTTTGTATACGTTTAGCATATTATTTATTTATTTATCCAGGTGAAACAAGCATATTTTGTGCGTGCGTGCGTGTTCGTGTGCGCGCTCGTGCGCGTGAAGAAACACGCGCGCTTTTTTGTGTGTGTATGTGTGTTTGTGTGTAAATGCGTGTGACTATGGACATGTGTAAAATTGTTTGTATGTCAGTCGAATCTTGGTATTACTGTGAAAGCAAAATCATTCCTTTATCAATCCTCTCATAAATTAGTTTTCTTAGGTTCGTTTGTATACATATGTATATTTAAATGACTCATACAAGTTGGTGCCATGTTGTAGGAAACATTCTCTGAATTCAATAGTTTTGTCCTACTTTCGGTTTTACCACAGTTCAGTAGAAGTTTGGCCGCTACAATGAAATTACATTAATAGTTACGTTTAGAACACAAAGAAGTGCATTATTCTAACATTTCTCCGCGAAGTTATAAATAGATGTTCCAATTGATAAAAATATTAAAATTATTGTCCCTCTGTTTTTCAAATTTCAAACGCACTAAGAAAGTGACGAGAAAAAGTGAACAATAATCACCGATATTGTTATAAAAGAATTTTTAACTCTAATACTAATTATTAAGAGCGTTGCTATTTAAAAACAAACCATAACATCACGCCTGTAATCCCCGAAGGGGGAGGCAGTGGAGGCGTTTCACCAGTTACGTTTAAGCTATTTTTTAAGCTATTGCAATATTCTATTACATTGTCATAAAGAAACAAATGTACCAATGGACGTAGCTAATTTATTTCGCGTATAAATTCATCTATTGTCTCTGCAACGCCTATAAATATTTAGCAGTCTTAGCTCATAGATATTATTAAGTAGCCAGTTAACTCGCGAGAAATTCTTTACCGCGATGTGTCATATCCTCACGAGAACTATTTTCGTCACTTACGCACTATTTCTATGAGTTCTATGTAATTATTATTATATATCATACTATACATTTAAAGGGGCATCTTTATGTGCCGCCATCTGTCTGTGCTATACAAAGCACCACAGCTGATGTATTATGTAAATAAATATATACAGATTCGTATTATTCTGACTTAGACATAGATAGTTGTGCTTATCGTGCGTATTATTTGTACTGGATGGGAATCGAACCCACGACCGTCAGCTTCGTAATCACTAACAACTAGACCAGTGGCTCAGTCCAATATTGAAATACATATATGTATGGATAATTTAATCTAATTTTCCATCCCCATTACACCATAATGTTTCAATGCCCAGTTATTATTACGGCGGGTGGTCATTCCGATGTCAATCTGGCAGACATTTTAATATCGAACCTTCAATAAATAAACCCCATATCACAAGCATACGAGAAAATAAGCATTCCGTTCTGGTTATTATCGATGAATACCAGTCTTTAATCCTCGCCGGAAGCCTTTGGGGTGGCATAAAAACTTACGACAGCATGCAAAAACTACTGCCGTAAATTCTTAGGATTATGATCCGAACAATTGGCTAGGGAGTAGTTTAATGGAGGTACGACTAGCTCAAGGCGGCTCTGTGGGAAGATCGGTTCCCGAATATAGTATATTCATATATCATACATTATATAATGACTGTTTCAGGTCGAATATTTCAGACATGTTTATGTAACGCCCTACTGAACACGACAGGTTACAAGGGGTCCGTAACAACCATTTCAACTTGGACAACTATGTGAAGCCACAGTACTTAATATTTAATTCTGTGCCCGTATGCTCCGACCGATAAGAATGCGGTTCGATCCAATAATTGTCTATTATTAGTTCAGTAATCACATGGTCCCATTTATAAACATCTTGTATTTCTGGTATTTCCAAGTGTAGACACGATGTCTCGATGCGACTATTTATTAAATTTTGTGAATATATGTATATTTGTAATTACATACATACAAACACACACAGGCACTGAGACACGCACACATACACACGCACGTATACATATATACTAGCAGTGCCCGCGACTTCGAACGGGCTAACTTAACCTAACCTAACGTAACCTAACCTATACGTGATGATTGACATAAAATGACATAACTTCTTTATTTATTAATCGATTTGAATGAAAAAAAAATGTTAAAATGTTAAGGGAAGCCCATCATAATATAATCCTGAAAACTGCATTCAAATCGGATGAGTCGTTTCTGAGATTAGCGCACAAACATGCAGACAAACAGACAAAATGAAAAAAAAATGTTTTGGGTTCTCTTGCGTAGATAAAAGCCCCTACTTATGAATTTTTAAATATATTTGCCATGTACAGACAGCGACCAGTTGCAGTTTTTTGTCTATGTAGATATGTATGTGTATATATATTTTTAATCCTTCTATTATTCCACTGTTGGACCCCTCCGGGTCCGGGACGGGTCCCCTCTCAGAATGAGAGGGTTAAGGCCACAGTATGCCACGTTGGCATGGTGCGGGTTGGCGGTTGGCACAAGTCTTAGAGAACAAATGTTTTGACCTCTAAGTTGTGGAATTTCCTCACGATGTTTTCCTTCACCGTTAAAGCAAGTTATATTTAATTTTAAATTCATGATTCATATCAATCTGCGTCGCGGCCTCGTTGCAATCGTCGGGGGCTCATGAAAACATCCTCAGATCCAAAACCAGTCGGGTTATACGAAAAATCATATGTGACTTCCGCTCACATATTATATTTTTTTCTACATGTAAATTATTACCTTGATTCAAAATTGCTAGCATTAGTTATAAAATATTAAAAACGTAATTTCGCGCCTGTAATTCCAGAAGAGGTAGGCAGAGGAATACAGAACACTCCCACGTTTCACCGGTTACGTTTACGTCCCACTATGGGATAGGTGGTGAGCCTATTGCCATGCATCGGGCACATATCCAGACTACGGACCACTACTAGAAAATCTAAATTAGAAAATGTTTGTAGTGTTCGACCCGGGAATCGAACCCGGAACCTCCCGATCGGCAGTCGCACCTGCAACCAACACGACCAACGAGGCAGTCGATTCCATTAAACACAAGGCAGTTCGTATTCCATTAAATTGTATTAGGCTATTATAGCCTAAATTGTCTGTAAAACATATTAGTTTTAATTTTCACTAGCCTAAATAAATTAATTTTTCATAATAACTCATTACACATACTACATACATAAGAACTTACATAACAATTAAATTTTCAGAATCAAAACAGGTTTTGTAAAATCCAAAGAGGAGGTCTATCTCGCTTTTCTCCGGGTCAGATTTCAGCTAAACGCAAGCGTATTTCTTCATATAAAAAAGCAGTGAGGAAACTTAATAAGCCGGTGGAACTCCTGGAATAAGCTAAAATCAAGACACCTTCACAAAGCATTTAGAAATCGAACAATTATATCATTCAATTTAATTTTCTAAACGATAATAGCATTATAGAAGAAATTAATGTGTCTAATAAATTACCATAATATCTACATCTGTAACAAATGTTTGACAATCGCTTTGCCATAGTTTTAGAAATTGGCAATCAATGTTGTGATACTGTTCGTTGGCTGTTATAATTTTTAGATTAAACTAGGCTATGAGGCGGCTCGTACGTCCCCGCATCGCCATCCCGGCCTCGTTAGAAAGGGTACCTCGCATGTTTTAAAATAATCAGTTCCCGTGTTAATTCTTAATTTACTGCCTCGATGGTAGCAGCAACGTAATATCATTGGGCGGCCATGTGGAGCCGAGGGCGAAGTAAGTGGACGATGTACTACACAACCTACTAACGGCTTAAGCCAATGTGTTACTTGGAAATTGTCTATGGCCATTAAAAATCACTCGTAAAAATGTATTCCATAATTAAGTTCAGCATAATTAAATTACATAATTTATTGGCTAAAGTCAACAATAAGGAATAATTGAACCGTGTCTGGTACAATTATGCGACTTTAGTATATCTATGCATAATTGACTATTGTATAATGCATGCGCATTAGGGTCGACACGCTCGAAGTAATCATTCAATAATTACTCAATTAACTTGGAAGAAATATCAAGGAACGGATCATATCTAAGATGAACCTTAAGAAATAGGTTCGTGATTTTGAAAATTATATTAAACCAGAAATTTCTGTAAATAGTATGTATTAGATTATTAAAAAATGTACATTGCTCACTTTAAATTTCTTTAAATCAGTTACTTTGAATTTCTTTAAACATTATGTTAAGTACATTCACGTATACTTTTTATATCTCTACTCAGTAGTTTCTAAACCGTTCTTAAATGATATTCATACGATCGTCGCCTGTCTGTGGGTGACCTTATACGCTTATGTTGCTGTTGGTAGTAACACTGTGCAAAATTAATCTGTGGTGTCTATGTCATCACTAATTTATATGAATGTTCTGTTTAAAATAATCTTTAAATCGTATTTGACTGCTTCGTTGGTCGAATGAGTGACAGCGCGACTGCCGATGGGGAGGTAGTAGGTTCAAATCCCGGGTAGGGTACTATTGGACTTTTATAATTTAGAATTTTGTATGTGGCAATAGACTCAACACCTATTCCATGGGACATAAACCTAAATGGTGAAACGTGGGAGTCTACTACACCCCTCTGCCTACCTCTTCGGGGATTACAGGCGTGATACTACGTTTTGAATCGTATTTTCCATATACATATGTTCGTCGGTTTTCGTTATATAATTTATAATTCAGAATACCTCATCTTTAAACCAATCATCATTCTCATCAATCTGTATCCGTCTAATGCAACATCCGGATATCGGCCTCACCAATAACAGGACACTGAGCTCGACGGTCAGCTCTCAGTTACCAACCACTGCCAGACTTTTTGCGTAAGTGCTTATATCGTCACTCCACTTAGTTGGAGGGCGTTCTACGCTCTGTTTTCCACGATGTGGTCTCAACTCCAGACCACGTATACAAATTAATAAATATTTTTCATCAATAACAAAAATTTCAATTTTTCTTTATCTGCTATATTAACTATTTCAATGGATAAAAATCTGCCAAAAATAAATACTTATTTAGGGCGTTTTATTATAAAGGTTTAATTCGGAAATTCATTGTCTTATCTACCCTAAATTTTCATTCATCGACATTTTCATATCCGAATATACCACAGAACAACGCTGAAAGTAGAGACCGGGTTATATAAGAATATGACGAGGCAACAAACTATTTTAATTTAAGGCATATCAAAAGGGTTTAATGAAAACGAAGCGAAACTTTAGTGCACCTTCCTGCGTGATAGCGATCTTTAATATCGTATGAGTGGGCGAAACATTAAGGCTCGGTCTGCACTGGGCAGTTCCACCGACTGTTCTAGAATTACATTTTACTAGTTGTTACCGTTAGCTTTGTCGAGTTGCGAGAAAAATTTTAATTTGCTATGTGCATTTTTGGTAAGATTATTTGTTGTTCAGGTTTAATTTTAAACACATCTATACCTTATATTTATATAAGGTCGTTGAGTGGTTATTTTTTTTACTATTTGGGGGTAAAATGTGTTATGTGAAGTTGTACGAGTTTAGCGATCGTTTTAGGGTTGACAAAGTGATCATCTACATATTATTATGATTCTCGGAAATTATTCTATCCATGGAAAATAGCATTATCAAAGCGTAAATGCTAAAATATCTAAAAAAAAATCAGATTTATAGTTTTATATCGATTAATTTATACAAATCCTGTGAAACATTATTATCTATCCAAATGAGGGGCTGTTATATTTATTGCAAAAACAATTAATAAACAAGACAACTTCCGCAGAACATTATTTTTGTAGGACTAAAATAGGAATACTCAGTGAAGACTACCAAGGTTTTAAAGTGCCCTAGGTCAGACGTCCATCAATCCATCATTTATCACCTATTGCCTATCGACCGTGTTTCCTTCAAGCCAGTAAATTCCTGTCTATTTAGGGTCAGCCACAGTTCTCCGCTAACTGTGCCACGGCCCTAAACCGAGAAGTAAACGGAAGCGACCGCGCCCGTCAAAGGGTTCAACTGGCCAACTCGCCTCATCGATTCCATTTTACCTATATGCAACCAGCAGTCTAATTACGGCCTCTAAAGGGTTGTGTATGGAGCCCTGAGTATGTCCTCTTTGGAGAGAACATTTTTATAGGATCTGTTGACCCTTGCTTATCATAGGTAATATAGGTGCTTCTAAATATTCATTTGTATCATAAAAGTATTCGTGTCATTTTAATTGTATTTAAAGTTACTGGCAATCTTTAATTCGCTGTTGAGGCTTAAGAGTATATTAATAATAATTTTATTTTATTATCGCCTTGACTAAATGTGCCGTCATGATTTGAGTATAAGTTATTAGTTCGATACACAGATACAATTCAATAAATCAAAAGTTTGTTTAATTCAACGTCTAATTAGATAATTGAGTTAGAAAATCTTTATATGCAAAGCAATCCAAGTTTAATGTTCGCCCATAAAACTGTTATACATCACGTTGTGTAGTTGTATGGCAAAACAATAACACATCCCAAGAGCTTCGGACCGGAACGAGTAACCGGGGTCGCCGCCGCTGAAACTTGGAATTTATTACCACGTCAAATCTTAGTTAATAATTCTAGAAACATCATTAAACAGGATGCGGTCAGATATCTTCCGTAAGGTCCATTTATCCCGGCGTGGAAACCTCTGGAATATTTACTTTGTACATTTATTAAGTTGGTTATTAATTTTGAAGCTCGTCTTCTGAGTTTGTGTGGATCTTTATTATAAAACAAATAAGGTTACTTAATAGGTCACTCGATAAGAAAACATGTTTTAGAACATACGAATATGTGTTTGTTAAAATTGTGTTTTGTGTAGGTTCATTATAAAGTAATAACTGAATGTACAATCATGAGAATAGTGAATTTGGAAGAATAGCGGCAGGTCTGTATAGATTGAGATGTTTGACACTCGGTGATCTTTGCCTACCCCGATAGGGATTCAGCTTGATGATCTAGTTCAATCTTTAGTAACGCATCTATTGCTTTCGTAGGCGTCGAATCAAATTTAACAGATGATGATGATCGCAGCTGGATTATTGAATTCATAGGATGGGACTATTTTACCTTGACATTGGTCACATCTGGACTTGAATCACTGGTACATACATATATAATTACTCTGTCTACCAGTATAAAACCAATCTCGTATTTTATAAGCATTATTTGGACTCATTCATGTTAATTTGCTTTGAGGTTTTTCGGACAAGTAGTACATGGTGTATAGCCTTTTTGCAAGAAGTTTGTCAAAAAAACGATCTGCAAGTTTCGAAATTCATATCCAAAACGATTCTACCCTCACTTTTTCGTTGATGAGTACTTTCATTGGCTTATATTGACAGCGAAGGGGATGATCTTGCAAGAGTGTATCGAATTTTGGAAAATCTGATTCTAAATACTTTATAATAAAAAATAAAATACAATGCATTCAAATTAATATAAAAAGTGAGCACGGAAGAGAACGTTGCAGGAAAATGAAAGAACCATAACATTTATAATTTCAAAGTTAGATTGGATTCGTGCTGGGAAACGGATTTTGTATGTAAAACTACTCGTCTGGTTATACCGCGAAATTGCTAACTCATATTCATCGCCGGATAAAACCCTTTTGTTACTTGCCATGTATTGCGTGAAAAAGTATTACTTCCCTATTGAAACCTTCATAACATAAAGCTTTATTAAATGCACATTAAAGTACTATTTTGAATTAGGTACCTACTGGCATTAAAACGTAAAGTATACACATATATGTTGCCACTGTTTATTGTCATTTATTTC
The DNA here is from genome assembly GCA_018245595.1 of Microceris scylla. NCBI lineage: Eukaryota > Metazoa > Arthropoda > Insecta > Lepidoptera > Hesperiidae > Microceris > Microceris scylla. Next base: position 9,559 of record DWDT01005822.1, read on the forward strand.
TAAAACAGGACTTTATTGATAATAATGGTTTTTAATCATTGACTGCCTCGTTGGTCAAGTGATAGCAAGCGCGACTCTGGATGCGGAGGTCCTGGGTTCGAATCCCAGGTCAGGTAATATTTGATATTTCTAATTTACAATTTGTAGCAGTGACTCGGAGTCTGGATCTGTGCCAGGTCAATAGGCTCACCACCTATTCCATGGGACGTAAACGTAACCGGGGGAAACGTGGGAATGTACTACACTCCTTTGCCTACCCCTTCGGGGATTTTATGCGTGATGTTACGTAATCAATTAGAATTCTTGTGAGTTGTTTTTTAAATTTACTCATTATTCAAAAATTATGTTTTTATGTTTTGCCATCTGCTTTTTACCATGTAGCGATAGTAAATTGCATTTGTTGAAAAAACCATTATATGACGTTATCAAGGAGTAGAATGATACATGAATTCAGGAGGGACTAGTATCACAAATACATGATATAATGTGATGATAATGTGTTTGCGCACCTCTTTACAAAAAGTGCGTTTTAAGTTTAAATATCACTTGCTATCATCTTAGAAAAAATTTCTAAGGTGTG